>CM059282.1:7035194-7110194 GCA_030347295.1 Setipinna tenuifilis | reverse complement strand
TCCTTTTCATTCGTCAATCAATAGATTAAGTGCTGGAGTCCTGGACCTCGATAATGAGAGAGCAGAATTTGAATGACAATAAGGAAGGATGGATGAGCCATATACCCACTAAAACAGATGTTATCAGGCGGCCTGTGCATTATGTGAACACACACTAACACACAAACAAATCGTACCTTTTGTTTTTACAACTCTGGATAACACACACACACAGGTTCTGTGGCATGAGTTGGTAGTTGATATTAATTTTCAGTGGAAGAATTAATCTCATTTGCATCATGTCTGCCAGCATACGTTCAGCTGATATTTTAAACTAACTAAAATATGTTTTGAAAACAACAACAATAACTAAATAAACAAACAAAAAAACAAATATGTACAGTAAACAAGTCCAAACTCACCACGTTTCACTGCAGGGCCCCTGCTAAGTTTAGGAAAAAAAAGATGGTCACACTTCATTTGGATAGTTTAGTAAGCGGTTCTACAGACTGTATACAGATAAATAGACTATTAACAAACCCCCACAGATGCTAAACCACATTTCATTACCTTGTATTTATAAATGTGTAATGACAATAAAGTTGAATCTAATCTAATCTGTTACAACTATGTATCTTGTTAAGGTTAGGGGTTGGGTTTGATTAAGGTGATCAGTGAATAAATACTAAACAAAAATTTAACAAACCAGTCTCTGTGGGTGGACTATCCAAAGAAAGTGTTACCAGACATATAAAGAGGCAACACGAATAAACGAAATAAACAATGCACATGCAAGGGATAAAATAACATTTTCAATTCAATATTTTGATTACTTAAAATGTGTTAACCTCACCTGTACAAGTCTAGCTTTGCATTTTGCCTTAAAAGACTGAGTTTAGCTTACTATCTCTTTTATATTCATGCTTTAGCATAATATTGTAAAAACAGTGAGAAAGCTTTAATAGAACTTCAGTGGGTATTGATTTTGTATTTGAAGGCTATATTTATACAGATGTTAGGAAGGTGGGATATTATACATCGGTTTTTAAGGTTCGTAGATTAATATCTTACAATGCTGCAAAACATAAAGGGGTGAAATAAACACCTGTAATATGTCTGAACCAGCTGATACTGTTCTATATTCTTCCCCAAGCAATTTAGATTTCTTCATGTCGGTTAATGCATTAGATCTAGCTTTGCCATTGACTCAATATTGTGCCATTGACATTTATACCCAGAATTCATCCAGGTTAAGAGTGTAAACAAGCTCTCAGCACACAGGTCTCTGTAGACTGCACACACTAAACTGTGATCAGAGCTATGTTGGTGACATTCATTTGCAGAGGGAAAGTGCATTCTTTATCCGGAGTTACAATCACCACTTATTTCATTTACAGTCCATTAAATTAAGCATAGCTAGAAAAGGCTGATGTTGGCAGTTATTTTTAATGTTATTGCCTGCAACTTATTAATCATCCATGAGAAGGTCTGTGTTTCAAGGTTACTATATACTGTATATAGTACAGGGCGTATAAAGAGATGTCCATGAGAATAATTTTACATTATTATGCTTAAACAGATAAAATATAGGCCTACTGTAAAATGTATGGTTATTTTACACATAGGCTGTATCTATATGTTGGTAAAGGTCTGGTTGGGAGAGGACATATAGGCTATGTTTTGAGGTCTGTCAGATAGGTCACTCAAAGTCTTGGTAGGCTTGGTAAGCCGTTTTTACTTACCAAGCTTCATCAGAAGGAACATTAGTCTATGGATTTGGGGGGGGGGAAATCAAATCGATCAGGTCTAAATAATGTAATCTAATTTATTATTACAAAGGCCAATCGCAGTGTGTCTCCTGTAAAACCAACAAATGTTTAAATGAGAAAAAACTATAGTTGGCCTTGTTGGAACTCTCGGTGAAGTGTAAATTACATTTTAGAAAGTTAACGTGAAACCTAAACTATATCACACGGGATTTCATAATCCCATAGGCTATTCGATAGCTTTGTAAACGTTCTTACTTTTATATTAACTACAACTAGGCCTACATCACACTGTGATAATCACAATACCATAACTTTTCTTGTTTTTATTAAAAATGGTAGCCTATCTCGTTCTAGTTCGTGAAGACATATTTGGTGCTGTTTTTTTCCACCGGTTGAACAGGTGTATACCCTACGCTAGAAACAGTCTGTCAGTGTCATTTATGAACTTAAATGTATTAAAATTGGTATAGGTGATAAGAGTTTAGAAGCCGTTTTTCAAATGGTCATGCCTCTAATCAAAGATCAGATAAATACACCTATGATAAATGTAACCATGTACTTGCGTTTTGACAACAAGTAAAGCAAAGCTGGCTTGATTTAGTACTAACGAACGCGCTTTAGAACGTAGTCTACCTGGGGAACAAAAGAGAGACGAAGGTCAACAGAGCTACAAGACAACACAATTTAGGCTACTGGGCATCTAAAAATTTAAACAAAGCAAACACGAAGAAATGTAAAGCCATGTGCATGTCTTCCGTATCAAAAAAGAGACATAAATAGCGTTTCTTGTACACAGAGTGGCGTTGCAAAAACAGACTAGCCTGTATGTGAGACATTAATAGCCTTTATTTATCAACTGGCATAATACTGCAGTTCCTCGTAAACAGCACGTTACAACATTTATCTCTGCATGCACACCAGGTTAGATTCTTATGGTAAAATTTGTCTATGGGCAAGTTGTAGCTTACCTCTGCGAGGTAACTTTAGGCCTAATGTGTAAAACGGCTACTTTCATTCATGTAAAGTAATCAAAGGAAAGAACATCTGATTTAACGGTTTATATTGAATTGATTTTAAGGCGGAAGATATCATAGTGAAACTTTGCATTTGCTCATATTTAACCAGAAATAGTTACATTTCCTGAAACAAATATCATGATCTCAACACCCACATGTCCGTGTTTGTGTGTGTGCCTGGGGTGCAGGCAAATAATGGAGAAAACTGAAGAGTAAACATGCTTTATGCAGTTCAGTGTTCAGCTGTTTCGCGACTAAATTGGTCTGAAAATGGTACAGAATCAACAGGCATATACCGTGAGTAAACACAGAAAGCACAAAAAAACGTCGTCGACTTTGCCATATAATATGATGCACAGTTAGCCAAATAACATTGTAAGCAAATAGGTATTTTTATGGCTACATTTTTAAAACCAGAGGCTCGCTACTTAAAACCACCAGCCAAAGGTTTGGCCTAACTGTCCAAAACCCGTTTTCTGCTATTAGCATCATTTCCATCCTTCAGAAACATTAATTGTGGGAGAATGAGGTGGCTAGAGAAGAAAGGAGGCCTCAAGAGGCCTGATACTTACGTGCTGTGCTCAGGCGAACCTTTCACCTTCCCGCCGGAACATATAACGCTCTCAAGTACCGCCACTGTACTGAGGGAGCCTATACACCTGACTACAGGCATCTTAAGTGCATTTTTCCGTTAAAAAAAGAAGACAGGCGATTTAAAAGATGAGGTGAATGGGCGACATCGAACCTGAAAACGGTTAAAGCACAGAATAAAGTAAAAATTGACACATTTTACCTAGTCGTATTTTACCCCTAAACAGTCCTTTGAAGGAAAAGGGTATTAGCTGTATCCAGTTTACACAAATTAATGTGCCAACCCAGAATTTACCTTTAGTTCGTTCTTCTGAGCAAAGACTGGTTTTAAGCATTACATTTTGTGTCTTCTCGTGAGACATGGTGTCAGAGGCCTTTCTGATGCTGGCTGATCTATACATTGCAAGCCATGCCGCTTTGCAGAATATACAAAGTCATTTGAAAGAATAAACGTTTCAGTGAGATCAGTGTCTCATTTTGTTGTTATTGTAGGTATTCCCTTCCAACACTCAGATAACGTAGGCTAATAAGCTAGGTAGCCTATGCCACGTGCGCTCCTGAAATGTGGGCACCGCTGCTGATGCAGGCAAGTAGCTACCGGTTACTTCATGCTTACTTTTACCGTCCCCCCAGAACCATCTCATGTTTGGAGAAAATACGAAATAATACGATACTACATGGAGCTGTAGCGTGTTCCTGTTTGTATTCCTCTACTCAGAATCTACTTTTGTCTTGGAATTTATTACCATATTATAGTTTAAAGGTCAGTCTTTGATGGTGCACTTTGGAGTTTTTTTGTTGACAGGCATCAATTGTATCGCAGCTCATTTGTTTCGCTTACATCCGTGGGCCCGAGTGGAGGGGCCGGTTCAGGACCTGGTGGCCCTCGCTCTAGGCGCGCAAATGTCTTCCCTGACCTCTCCAAATCGCCCTCTCCGCTTACTGAGCGTCAACGTCCAAAGCGAATCAAGTGGAACTTTTGATCCATCGGCACCTTTAAAGGATGGTTTTATTTATTTATCTTTATGGTTCTAACATTTTCACTACGTTTCCCTACATTGTGATTTGATGGAATATAAAAGCAATCGATAAAAATATTGCGCACTCCAATATAGAAATACCTCGGAAATTTAGCAACAAAGAAGACTTCTGGCGCAAATTAAAGCTGTTTAGTAAATTAGATGCATGTTTCAGCAAAACTCAAATAATAAGTTTGAACTTTCAAATAGCTTTACACTCAGTCTGGTTATAAAATAAAATAAAAACAATTATGTATAGACCTAGCGCAAAATTCATTTTAATAGAAAGTACGACATACCTTTCGTCTGTACACCAGCAATATTTAAATTAGCAGGCTAACTGGTACACAATTAGAACCTGTTTACCTGTTTCTCCAAAGTTGCCAAACACTAATGGTGGTGCCCTCTCAGGTCTTTCGTTTCAGTTCCAATGTCCAGCTCTTTTGGTCCAGTGGTTCCCCTATACTTTAAGTGCAGTTTTCTTGAGCATGAAACCTCAGTTCTGCATCAAGCTTCCACTGAGACCGAAACATCGAGATGCCCTGGTGTAGGTCTTTAATAAGGTCGCATTGGTGGGCCATCTGCAGCGCACTGGCGGGACTGGTGAGCTGAAGTTGCGTTTTGTGGCCCTCTGCCATGCCCTCTGACTCAAGGGGCTACGAGGTTGAGAGGCTTGGGATTTGCATACAAGAGCCGCGTCCCCATTAAAACAGCCGGGACCTGCCGATAAAGAAATTCTAGCAAACAGAAAGCCATAAAAGTTTTGGCCGACTGACTTAATTGTGTAGGCTATACAGTTTATTCAGAGCAAACTATCCAACACGATGGACGTCCAACTTTACTTAGAGTCTATCATGGAGCGTAATTAAATAAGATTGTTTCAAATGAGCTTCAGTGTAATTAAAAGAAGGTAGGCCTACTAAGTTTATCAGTTTTAATTGTACCATATTCTCTGTGTAGTGTATACTTCATTATTCTGGATGGGCCACACGTTTAAAACACATGATACATTACGTATACAGTACGTTGCAAATAGGTTGGTTTTAGTTAAAGATGGAGCCCTAAAAATCATGTGGTGGTTATATTGGCATAACAACTGGAGTCTGGACACGCCAAAAAAGACGTTTGATGGATTCATTCATAATGGTTTTAAAAATAACTAATATCTACTGGGTTTATCAACAGACAAAATAACAGCCAGTTAGTAAAAGAACAAATCTATGTTCAACTATAAGCAGCATATATCAACCTATGTTTTGAATTGTGGAAATAAACATACTGCCAGTCTTATAGGCAGATTTTAAGGCAGTGCGTAAAGGGGTTTTGTGTTTTGTGGATGAACGTCAATACGGTTTAGAAATAATGCAGTATTAGTGTAAACTCTGGTGCTGAAACAATACATATTAGGTATGTTTAACTGCATCATTTGCCTATATATAGCAGATACTTTACCCAACACACTAGTTACATATGTTTCGAAATGTTTTCCAATAAGTTATTCACATTGGCTTGAACCCGATGTAAGATTAATAATCTAAAAATCTCTTACTTTGTGTACTTAAAAAAATAAATAAAAAACGGCATGTGTTGCACCATATTAGAAGTGTTGTGTCAGCTGATTAAACTGAAAGAAGCTAATATTTAGTTGCTGTGTGTGGATCAATGTATTCGACAACTTGTATCAGCCATACTGTCGCCAAATAATAATTTAGTCCAAACTCTCCCCCCACAAACATTCTGATGGCATCTTTTGCTTATCTCTTTTTCGCCCAAAAGTAGCATTTTCTTCAATTACCCCGCTAAAATGTCAATGGCCATTGTTGGCTCGTTTGGGGACATCGCTCCGCCCCTCCGTGTTTGTCGTAAACCTGGCGCCTGGCTAGAATAAACCCCAAGATAAGAGCATACACTGCTTTGCCTCCTCCAAGGCGATCAATTGGGTCTCGGACAGAGGAGGAGAAACTCCACACATAATATCGAGTAGTGGAGGAGAGGGCGCATCCTGAAGCTGCACCGCACACCACGGCTTGTGTGGCACTCTGGGAAGATTTCTTTTAACCTGCGGGCCCGAATCATGTCCTTGAGCCCCAAGCACTCAACTCCGTTCTCAGTGACAGACATTTTGAGCCCGATCGAGGAGACATACAAAAAGTTTGGCGGCGGCATGGATGGAACAGGGAACCTGGCTTCTCCGCTCGGCGCGTACCGACAGCCGCAGGTGTCTCAACCGAGCATGCAGCAGCACGCCATGGCGCACAACACCGCCGTGGCCACCACCTATCACATGCCGCACGGGGTGTCTCAGTTCACCCACACGGCTATGGGAGGATACTGTAACGGGAGCATCGGTAATATGGGAGACCTCCCGTCTTACCAGGAGACTATGAGGAACGGCGCAACTGCAACCGCTTGGTATGGCGCAAATACCGAAAGCCGCTATCCAACCAGTAAGTGTAACCTCTTTTATAGATTCGATTATGGCCATTTAAAATCTCAGTATTTCACATTAAAGCTAATTTTATCCAAAATAATCAGGAGTGTAATTAAAAATGTTATCAACTACAAAAAGCAGGCAAATCCGCTGTCTATATCACAGACGAAATCACATATTTGGATTGCCTTGTTAGGTATATTAGCCTAAAATAAATTATGGAGATGGTTGTAAACTAATTTGAATGGCCTATTTCAATTGTTTAAAGTCTCTAGATTCATGGGCACTTCGACTGGAATGAACATGGCCGGCATGGGGACCTTGACCGGGATGGACGCCACCAAATCAATGGTGACGATACACGCGGCTCCCCGGCGAAAGCGGCGCGTCTTGTTCTCCCAGGCACAGGTGTACGAGCTGGAGCGGCGCTTCAAGCAGCAGAAGTACCTGTCGGCCCCGGAGAGGGAGCACCTGGCCAGCATGATCCACCTGACGCCGACGCAGGTCAAAATATGGTTTCAGAACCACAGGTACAAAATGAAGCGCCAGGCCAAAGACAAAGCGACCCAGCAGCTCCAGCAGGAGAGCGGCGGTTTGTGCCCGCAGACGCAGTCGCCGAGACGGGTAGCAGTGCCCGTCCTCGTAAAGGACGGAAAGCCCTGTCAGAATGGTTCGAACACACCAACATCAGGAAACCAGCAGCAGGTGCAACAAAGCGTTTCCAGCGATGTGATGGCTGCGGCGGGCAATACAATACTCCAGCATCAAGGCCAAGCGGTCAATCCGTTGGGCTCTCCTGAAGACCTGGACGACATGTCACCGAGCCCACCTATCCTGCACGGTCAGCTGGGCAACATGTCTCAGACAGATGCCGCACTGATCGAGTACACTAGCACCATGGTCAACTCCAACCTGCTCTACGGCAGAACTTGGTAGACTTGGTCGGAAATTGCAATAATATTTTTTCCCCTTTTGTACTTTTCCTTGCGACATCTGAAAAGGATGTTTGGGCAATATTAAGGAAGAACTTTTTTTTCTTGGACGCAAGGATAGCGACTTGTTCCTAGTCCATGTTCCTTGATAATGACCTGAGACTACAGTTTGCCAACGTATACACGAGACTTGTGACTTGCATCAATATATTTTGTCACATTACAGGAAACATGGGCCTAAACTGAACTGTAAAATGTCATTTTTCTAATATATGGGGCTGGGGGAATTCAAAATTAAAAACATTGTTAATGAAAAATACACGAAGCCAATTTTCAACTAATTATTCTACCTGATGAGACTGAACAATTCTTTTTAGGGGCTTTGGGGACTGTACATATCTGGCGCCTGTCAGAATTTGCGTATTTCTGTTACAAATGTACATTGTGTTTTACTTCAAATATTTTGTAAGTTAATCATAATGCTATGGCTGCTGAAATACATATATATTGGAAAAATCACCACATTTAAATATGGTAATAAATAATGTGATGGAAAGTTAATGTCATTATCTTGGTTTTAGGTTGTTAATGATTTTTTTTTTGTGATAAAAAATGGACTAAAAGGGATAAATAATCCTAGAAACATTGTTATTCCAATTTAGGTTGAAACATGTCTGGCCATTTTCGATGTGGCGATTAGCCAGACTAACATTTAAATGGTGGTCGAGATAAATGTAATAATCCAAAAATGGCTAAGAATTATTTGCCATCTAGATCGAAACAAAAGTTTATATTAAAAGGCCGCCCATTTTATTTGAAAACAAACAGAATAAGCAATTATGAGCTGAAATATTATTACCTCAGTGACACAATTAGTTACATATTGTCTGTATAGTACGATTCAACCAAATGCATCACTACACTGCCTAATATCAACCAGTTTGTTTCACACAGAAATAGCTCACTAGATTAGCCAGAATTCTCCAAATTTCGAACACAGCATTGGCTAGCATTTTTAGTCTAATGAACGCAACTCTGCAGGTTAATGTTTAATATATTACATTAAACGTGATAATTAGGTTTATCTTTTTGTTTTGTGGAATTAAATGGCAGACACAGCTAGGAGCTATGTTTCATTCTTAATTAGATTCACAGCATTTTCACTGTTGTCTTTCAAATCCCCCATCTACATTTGTAATTGCTGATTAATGGAATCGCATTCATGATCCGAGGCTCGTTCTTTAAATGTAACCGTTCCGGACATTTCCATTGTAATAAAAAAAATAAGCCGTTAACTCATCACAATTTTATACTGATGTTACCGACAAAAGAGTTACTAGACAAACATTTTTTAACAGCGTCTACTGGCAAAATGTAAACATTCAGTCTATTAAAAACCAAGATCACGAACACACATCCGTGTCTTTGACTCACTTGTATTTCATGTTTTACGGGCATCATTCTTAAAAACAGGTAAGAACATTTTTAAAGTAAAACAATGAGAAATATACATTTTTTTTACAAATGAATAGACCCTCAAAGACACCACCCCCCTAACCCGAAAAAAAAAAAAATCACAATGAAAAAGTAAGCCAGTTTAGCTGGTCAAAAGCAGAAGATTTAACTCCACTGGTATCTTCTTGCAGGTGGTGGAAGGGCATAGCCACCCCGGCCAGAGTTGTAGCCCTGTGGGAAGTGAAAGAGTGAAAAGGTCACCTATCACAAGTGACTGGAGGCATATGTTAATATCACTTACAAAAAATAAAGTAAAAAATAAAGCATAAGATTCATAGAGCAGAGTAGCCAATTTACCTCAACAGTGCTGGTTTTAGAATGCTGTTGTTCCAACTTTTTTGGTTAAATTTACAAGTTAAAGTCTAAAAGATTTTTGCAAAATATTGTGTCTTTAAGCTTACATGTTGAAATTTCCTGTACCAGAGCTCAAAAGTCATCTTTAATGCAGATGCGTATTTTGCTGTGAATTTACTAACATTTTCCAACCAGAGATCAGTGAAACACTGAAACAGTGAATCTAAATAACACTTCACATACATCGCCATATTTTGACACTGATATGAAACCCTAAACTGCATTTTGCTTATGGACACATTTCAGTTATTTCTTCTTTTTATCTGCTCACAATCTACAAAGCCCCAAGGAGAAGACAAACAGTAAAAAAAAAAAGAAAGAAAAAGGAGCACCAACCTGTTGTCCGCGGTCATCACGTCGATCGTCACGTCTATCGTTGCGTCGGTCGTCTCTGCGGTTGTCATGCTGCTGGTGGTATCCCCCACCGCCTCCGCCATGCTGGCCCCCTGGGCCTTGCTGCATGTTGTGCTGGAAGGCTTGGCCCTGCGCCTGCATCGCCCGGTCCCAACCATGCCCTCCGTATGGCGGCCTGCTCACACACACACAGACACACACACAACCAGAGCATGAAGACAAACCGTCAAGCAGGGTTGGAAAGACAAAAAAAAAAAAAAAAAGTGTTTGTGTGTGCATGTGTATATATAAAAACAGCAATGTCAATGAAGGGGTGGAAACAACAAAAAATAAAAATAAAAAAAACAAATAAATTAGAATTAAATCTGAATCTACTGGAAAGTTAAAACTGTCATTTTGGTTTTCGGGCCGAAAATGGAAAATGTGCAGAGCTACAAAAGAAGCTCAAGCTGGAGGCCTCTTCACCATTCCCCTCCTCCATTCTCCCTCATGTCAGGTGGTGTAATCAGTGTGTATGTGTGTGTGTGTGGCAGGGGCTTTTGAAGTTCCATTGAAGCATTTTCCAACAGGCAGTGGTGACCTGGCAACATCTCCTACTAATTGGTGCAGGCCTGTACGCAGTGGTCTGTATAAAATTCATAAGCATTTCTCTTTTTTTGGAAACAAAAAACCCCATCTGAGCGCATTAAGATAGCCTTCCAAAAACAACAGCAAAAACAGCCAGTAATGAACATTCTGTGAATGTTACAATCAGGAAACAAAGTTTAAAACACTGAGCGAGACTGTTGCTTGGACCAAAAACACTCCACGTCCCGCTTCCCACCCGCTCCCTCATCCCAGCCTCATCATGAATACTACAGGCTCAGTACGGATCCCAAAAATCAACCTTTGCTTGGGCTCTTCCTCAGCTAATCTTCTCCTTCTACCCCAAAAACTGCGCAGTTTCTTTCATTCATTCATCCGCCGAGCCCATATCCATCATCCCTCCATCCCTCATTACCGAATCCTGTCACATTTCCCCACTTCTGTTTCCTTTCTACCAATAGGGCCTGGAATCCATAATCCCTCCTTTCCAAGTTCCTTATGCATTTCATTCAGAAGAAAAGGATGAGGAAGGGCTTGGTGGTGGGGTGTTTGGGGGGGGGGGGGTGTCTCGTATAGTAGTTAAAGAAAATACTGTGTTTCAGTCGCCAAACTAATAACTGACTGACCTGAGGTGACAGCGGGCCACAATGGGGCTGTCCGGGCTGGGAAGCCGTGGCCAAAAGAAGCTGATTAGCTCCTCAAGAGGGTCTGGAGCCAGCGTGAATGGGGCCGGGGGATTTTGGGGGGGTGAGGGGGGTGGTCTGCAGACAGAGGACGGCCGGTGACCGACTGCGGCTGAAAGGGGAGGGATTCGGTGCGATGTGACGCAGTGTGGCGCTGGAAACGACGTTAGTGCTGCCTCATTAAGTCCCTGTGAGCCTCTCGAGGGCAAATTTGTTTAGCTCCCCCATCACCACCACCACCACCACCACCACCACCACTGCTGCTGCTGCTACCCCCCCCTCCCCCTCCCTGATAACATGCGGGATTGGGGGGCAAATACCAGTAGCCTCATCACCCCATCCGACCCGCTTTTCCTGTGGTGCCCCCGAGAGAACAAGTGTGTACGTGGTCTGCCAAAGACACCTGACAGCCAGGGTGGTGTTCCTTAGCTTTCTCAGGACGGCTCCATATTCTCATCACGACATTTCCAACTCTGACCTGGTGGACAGTAGGTGGTTTACTGACCAACCCAAACTGGTCTTATACTACATTTACCACTTCCTTTGAGTTAACCTGTCGTATGGCTTCTTTCTCCTAGAAAAACAAAAAAGAAAAACCGTGCTGCGATTGAATACATACCGAGATAAGCGACTAACCCTACTTTCTAGAATACCCCTTCTGGAGTCCCACTTATCAACTCTTAAAGGCCAGAAAAGGTCTGCACAACTTGCTAGATACACTGCAGGTGCTGCTACATCACTGAGCACAACTTGAGTAAAAGCAAACGAAAAGCAGAATGCTCATTTCTTTGACTTGTATGAATCTTTTCGCTTTGGCTTTTACACACCTAACAGAACACACCCATTTCAAAGCCAATCTACATCACTTGTCATAGCTGACTATTCTGTTATCTGTTCTTTTCATTTAGGAACTTCCAGGCTGATCACACCATAGATGTCACACACCATCCACCACAGTAGAGTAGACAATAACTCCCACCTGAGCTGAGAGAAGCTCCAAATGTCCGCTTAATCTAACATTTCCAAATTTGTGGCGTTTTTATTGTTTAGAGAAGAGCCATTCGTTCCCCTAATGGACAGTCAGAAAGGACCAGTCTTCTGGCTTTGCTGATGAATGCTTGTGAAAATAAATACATGCAAAAACTGTGTGTATTTGTATGTTGAACCCAGCATGTATGCGTGTGTGTGGGTTTGTATGTTGAACTTATGTCGCGTGCGCGTGTGTGTGCGTGTAGCCTATTGCGTGTTTGTATGTTGAGCGTATGGGTGTGTGTGTGTGTGTGTGTGTGTAGCCTATTTCGTGTTTGTATGTTGAGCGTATGGGTGTGTGTGTGTGTGTGTGTGTGTGTGAGTGTGTGTAGCCTATTGTGTGTTTGTATGTTGAGCTTATGGGGATGTGTGTATGTGTGTGTGTGTGTGTGTGTGTATTTGTATGTGGAGCCTACGATAGTCTCGTCTAAGCATCGACCCAGGAGAGAGGCTGGGGTCAGGAGCGGAAGAGTACGTGCGTAAGAGGAGAACAAAGGCGGGGGGCTTACCTTGGGAATGGCGGTGGAGTGGACTGGGGAGGGGGCTGTGGGAACCCATGTTGCCTGGAATCTGAGGAGGACAAAGAGCAGGGGTTTATTTATTTATTTAATTATCTATTTATTTGCCATCCAGCTATGATGAAGGAAACTAAACAGCCCAGGTAAAGGCCAGGCCGTCTAAAAAGACTCACACTACCATCAGCCTTGTACATGGAACCCCAAATGTCCATCCCATACAACTTTTGCAAAGGAACTACAGACAGATGAGATAATGAAACTTCCTGAAATGCTATTGAAGTTGAACATTTCCACCACTAATAAAAATCTGCACAGAATAAAATCATGAACAATCTTTGTTAGGAAATTACAAATACAGAAATTCTACAGATGTGAAGTTAAGTACGGAGCTGTTGTGTTCCCATGTGGCAACTTGGCAGATGTCTTAATGCATAATGCCATTTTGTTTTTTAACTTTGCCGGCCAATACTATTATTTTTAGTGGCTATATAGCTGTATATTTTTACTGCAGCTACATTTTTAAATGTTACATCTTCAACGATGAGAAGATTTGTGTGGACTGAAAAATTAATAGGGAGAAAAGGAATGAAGCCCCAAAAAAGGAGGAGAAGGGGAGGGAGAAAGCAAGAGAGAGAGAGAGTGCGAGAGAGAGAGTGCGAGAGAGAGAGAGAGAGAGAGAGAGAGAGAGAGAGAGAGAGGGAGAGAGAGAGAGAAAGTGCTGCATTTGCATGTGCTCCGCTGGAAATGAAATAAGCATTCAAGCGGCAGCATTGTGACAGGCTCAAGTACCCTGGTTTCATCGCGGTGAGCCCTTCAGAAAGCCACACTTACAAAAAAAAAAAAAAAAAAAGTAGCCGATGCAGCTTCTTCCCAATCTGCTGTTGCCAAGGCGATGACCAGCTGCAAGACACAGGCTGGGTTTGTTTATAGGGGCAGGTTGGATGAGTGGATGGGGGGTGGGTGGGGGGGGGGTTGGCGGAGGTAAGGACCGAAAGAAAAAAAAAAAAAAAAAAGGAACTTCTGAATTAATGGGTGGTGCAGAGAGCGTGAAGTAAAGAAAAAGAGAGGGGGAAAAAGAGAGACAAAAGAAAGGGGGGGAGAGAAAGAAAGAAGAGAGAGAGAGACAGAGAGAGAGAGAGAGAGAGAGAGAGAGAGAGAGAGAGAGAGAGAGAGAGAGAGAGAGAGAGAGAGAGAGAGAGAGAAAGAGAGACGGAGAGAGACAGAGGGAGATTCACCAAGCTGCTGACGTATTAAAAGCTTTGAGAGAGCGATGGCAGTGTGGGTAGTTAACCTCAACAATGTAACTGATTCTCGCCATTGGATGGCAATCATCCACTAAATAACGGGGAAATTAAGAGCATGGCTGAACAAAAAAAAAAAATCCAAACACCTGATTGCATCAACGTATAACATAATGTTGAGGATGGAAGTAAAAAATGGTTTCCATTTTGCTGGGTGTGCGTGTGCGTGGGGTGAAATTGCTTTTGTGGGCAATCCGGTGTAGGTACGTCGGCAGAATAGCGTTCATTAAGTGTGGCTAAAGACGTGCTAATCTGGCGTATAATAATCTCCTCAATCAACAAGCGCGGCTAGCTAGTGGAGGAGACATCTTTCTAATGACCGGGGAGGCCAAAAAACAAGCAGACCACCCACTTTCACTCCAATTATCATCCCGGCATATCCCTCAGACCTCCTCTCTCTCTCTCACTCTTCAGCTCTGTGTGCTCTCGCTCACACACCCACACACACACACACACACTCTAAAGGGGCCATTACAAAGCCACACATTCACTCTCTCTTAATAAACCCCTCCCCAGACTGTAGTTGACAAACATCTGATGGCTCCTGCAAGCAAGCAAGCAAACGCAGAGCCAATGCCCAGATGATACAAACAGCAAAAGAGGATTACAAGCTCCGGCACAAAGACAACGCAGGCACGGCAAACTGTCTCTTCATTAACGTGACACAGGGATTACGACGGAAGCAGATAATGAGACACACAGCGGCTACTAACTTTGTCATCCATCCTTTTTTTTTTTTTTTTTGCGACCAAGACGTCTGGATGGAATAAGCAAGCGGTGGTATAGAAGGGAAGGGGGCAGACAGTGAAAGTGGCTTAAGTCCCACACACACACACACACACCTCTGCAGATGCTGCTGACCTTAATGTCATTAGAGGCAGGATAATGAAGCAGACTAGTCTATTTGGTTATCTGATTACTAAGGGGGAATACGAAGATAATGTCCAGCCACCTCATTTTTATGTTCTTTGTGGTTACTAAATTTGCGTTTTTATGTTGTGAATGTCCCAACTATGATGAATTTATTAATGTATAATTTTGGCGTGCGCATTTTATTTTGCTGGCAAAAAAACATTACCCCTTTCAGGATAATCAAGAAACTTTAAAGCAACAAAGGTCTTCAGTTCAGCCTCAATGAGCAACATCACCTTGCAGCCATTGATGAGGTCAGCCTGTCTGAAGGCAACCAAAAATCATGGCTGTGCGATTTTAGCTTAAGCCACCTGACAAGAACAGTGTGGCCTCTCTCGACACACATAGAAACACACCCCAACTCCCGTGTCGTAAATTGTGGCCAACACCCAGATGAAGAAAGTCAAATATGATCGTTCTACCTGACAAGAACAGGGTGACACACACAAACACACACACACACACACACACGCGCGCACGCGCTGTCAGTTGTGGCCAGCACCTAGGCTCAAGGCCCCGCGAGCGTCAGTTAGCCCTGATGGAGCCCCAGTGCCTGTGGCAGGCAGCTCCTTCACCACCAGCTGGTCTGATTAACCCCCAACAAAGGAGCCCGAGGGGAGAGTGAGGCCATGTGTTGACATGGCTCCATGGGGGGGCAGCTCCTGGAAAAAAAGGGGAGGGGGGGCAGCTAGGTGGGGGGTAGTTAACTTTGCCTACGTTGCCTCTCCAGTGCTCAGCAGTCTGTCCGCATCTCTTACACACACACACGTCAGACTCTGAAGGACTGCACCAGAGGCCAGTACATCAAAAGCAGACACGGTGTCCTTAAATGGAGGCCACCACCAATGGGTCTCACTCACTGTCTGCTTCACATCCTTCAGCTGATGGAGTCATCAGATGGGGCTCTCCTTAACACAAGATGACCATGGAAAAAAAGACCCAAGTGCAGTTTGCAATAACTATTATTGTAAATTTGTTAGTTCACAGTGTTGGCAAACACTGGATTTTGGCATGCCATCAAGTGATATGCTGATACCCGTGTGCTCGAGAAGAGCCAAAGCCTCCACACACTGCTCTTGCAACATTCTATTAGTGTATATTCATTTTCAATACAATCCCACACACCGGTGTCAAACTACTGCCGACGATGTCTCGATTACATAGAGTCTATTTTTGATGGCCCCTCTCATTAAAATCCATTGTTTACCATAACTGCTGTAGATAGAATACTATGATGTTCGTTGTTGTTTGGCATGTGTAGGCTGAAGGCCCCTGCACACTGGCTTTGACAAAGTTCCAAAGGTGGGTTTACTTGGGGTACGACTACTCAGACACGTTAAGGTGGGCCCACTACGATGCCAACACGTAAAACAAATGTATCTCAGCGTGGGAATGTATGTCAAGTGTATCATCGAGGCGGACAATGTCGAGTAACGGAAAGCTTCAGCTCAAGACTGCGGGGAGGACACCTGAATAATGCTGACAAGATTTTAAAAAGAGAGCAAGAGGGGGAAAAAAAAAAAAGGTTCTCCGTTCTTGTGGCAAAATGAATGCAAACTACCACTGCCATGTTCACCTGACATTTGGCAAAGGGAGAAGAGAACACTGAGACTGAGACTAGAGGAGACGGAGAGGGGAAAAAAGAGAGCAGTCTCATTTCACTTCAAAAAGCCAACGCACATTTCAATACCAAAGTAGCACTGGGTAATTACAGCACTTTCCAGGACCCCTACCACCAATGTATTAAATTCTCCAACTTCAAGAGATGACTGATATAATAATGATAAAATAAAAAAATAAAAAAAAGTGGATCATGCATGCGAGACTCTATGGCATCATCACTATGAAGGGCCTCCTCGTCTGATTGCCTTCATCAGAAATCACTTCCTTCAAAGGCGAAACGAAAAAACGGAAAAAAGAAAAACAGAATTAGCGAGTTTACCATCTAAAAAATGAACAGCAGAGGGCCGAGAAAGTGCGACCTTAGAATTCACCCCTCCAGTAAGACCCAATCTCTCCCTCCCGAAAAAAAAAAAAAAAAACCCCACCAGAGCTGAAGCTGGCCTGGCCAACCCAGCCCAGCCCGTCCCCTGCTCTCCCTCATAGGCCACCAGATGCCACGCGAGATTGGTCATCAACTTGCAAATTGGCGCATCAAAGTCAGGGCGGGGAGCAGAGCAGCGTCGCGGGAGCACACCGACAGGCCTGAGAGTAGAGAGGGGGAGAGACGCCGACGGGCTGGCACACGGCAAGCCAGGAGTGGTGTGTGTGTGTGTGTGTGCGCGCACACTATGAGGGTGAGAGATCTATGTGTGTGTGTGTGTGTGTGTGTGTGTGTGTGTGTGTGCACACATGAAATGTTTGTGTATGTGTGTGAGCCTGTGTGTGTGTGTGGTGTGAGAATGCTTGTGTGTGTGCGAGCCTGTGTGTGTGGGGTGGGGATGGAGAGGGGTGCAGGAGGAGAAGGCAGGTGGGGGGGGGGTATAGCTTCCGCCTGTCCAGATGGGCACTGCTGTGCTGTGTGAGATATTGGGCATAGCAGCGCTTCCCCATGACGGCTCAGGTGTGCTGGCGCAGCGTATAAAATAAGACATTTAAAAAAAGGAAAAAAAACGTGAGAGCAACACAAAAGGACGTGGAGAATATCCATGTCTGAATAAAAAAAAAAACCACATTTCAACTTTGTTTACCCCCAGAATATTGTGGTTATTTTCACAGGATTCATTTCTGTTTTTTGGGGATACTCATGCTTAGTTAACCATTTCTGTATGTGCCTGCTGCAATTTATGCATGGGAGACTCGGGTGCTTGAGGTCTTTGGCAAAATGCTCAATACAGGTTTGTCTGATGACCACGACTGCAGGGATCATTTTGGTCAGGCCCCTCTGAGCAAACTGTAACCTGGCCAACGCATGCCAGTGGGCAAGCTCAGTCTCAATCCGTCAAGGGTATTGCCATTGGAACAAATTGTATTTGAATATTTAAAATACATTATTTGACAAACACACATTTGAATCACTATTTTAAAAGAGCTCCAAATGAAATGGCATTCGCTTTACAGTCATTAAACTTCTGCCTCCATCATTTTTTTTGTATGTAGAGTTTGTACCCTGTGCAAAAGGCTGATACATGCTGGTAACAAATTCAGTGGCACACATTTCAATATCTGGAGGACGGGTGTGAGCAATACTTAACTTCAGCTGACGTCAGCAGTCAATGAAGTTCTATTCAAAACCATGCCTCTATTTTGTAGTATTCGGAAACTTCATGTAGCTTTTTTTTGTTTTTACCTGGATGAAGCTCCATTGTTTCTTGACTCATGCTACATTCATACTTGATATGATTATGCTGACAAGACCATTTTTTTTTTTTTTTTTTAACAGTACTCTTCCTTGAACTTTGGCCCAATGCCCAATCCCACTGAAAGCAGCTTCATACATTTTGTGTTTCAGTGTTAGCATCACATTGTGGGATTGGAAGCAAAGGCTATCTCCTGGCAACCTAGTAACATCAACTATAATCTTTTGCCATGCTGAAGTTGAAAAGTCAGCTATAAGTTAACAGAACTGCCTCTGTGTGAAGCAATTCAACATCCTTCATAATAATACATATAATAATACCATTATAAACGTAGCCTATTTTAACTTTGCTGAGTGAGATGATGAACTTACGCTGAGGGGGGAAGGACTGGCGCTGGTCTCTGTGGTGGGGCCGGTAGTTGCCCTGGTGATAGTTGCTTGGGGGCGGGGCATTGCTGTACTGGCCACCCCTGGGGGGTCCCACAGGGGGCGGGACATTACCATACTGGCCACCTCCTTGGTTCCTGTTCACATGGTGTCTTATGGAAACAAAAAAAAAAGAAAACGTTTGGAACAAATTTCATGCATTACATGTCAACATATGAGTCTTACAAACAGCCTTTAACAATTAAGAGTATGCCAAGGGTTGTCACATCATGATTTACAGGGACCTCAATATACTTATAAAAAAAAAAAAAAAAAAGGCTCAAAAAGACCCAAAAGACCAAGCGACACATCAACAGTATTAACAGAGTTTGCGGGATGTGAACCAATTCCTGAACACCTGCCAGAGTGATGTAATCCACGATAAATGACTAGATCTAGCCATGATAAATGACTTAATTAGGAAACAGTTGTCTGAAAAATCAGCAATCTGATAACGTAATGCCTGTGTGACAACTACATGGGCCTCCAGATGTGCAATCACTCGCATGCATTTTAGATGTGGTGCCAATATGCAAGAGGAACTGCAATTAGGATGCTTGTGTTTACTGATGATTACACATATTGAGCTAGAAGGAAGAGTGTGTGTGTGTGTGTAAAAATGGATTGTTAAAAAGGTGCTATACGAAAGAAATAAATTTTGTTGTAAATTAAGTTGTCAAAATGGTCCTGATGGCTTAATTTGTGGCCTTATTAGTCTGGTGGTGACATTGTCTGTGAAAATCAGTTTCATTTTAACATAATGCGTCCAAAACATTCACATTTTAAAATCAAATTTACCGCCCACCAAGTCTGTTTGTTTTCGCTTTGCGTTTGGCCTCCTGCCTCTTCAGAGAACAACATTTTGTTTTATTTGACTGCAGTGTCTGTTTTGGCCACAATTCTACATATAGCACCTTGAACTGTTAAGTGCAATACCAAATGAATGGACATACCCCAGGGCTCTGAAACCCGATTGGTCCAGGTGGGCCTGCTGGCGGTTGGGGTTAAAGCCGAGCTGAGGTCTCCACGGTCCGTTGCTAGACCTCTCCCAGTCTCCAGGTTTCAGGACCTTATTGGGCATTCTGTAAAAAAAAAAAAATGGTATAAAAAAACGACATTTTTGAAAGCACAAACCAGTTTAAAAGGCTCTAAAATCTGACTGTAGTGCTCCCTTTTCTACAGGTGTCTTCTCTCCCCACACTCATATATACATGCATACATAAATACATATGCATACTTAACTCGCCAATACCGGAGTTTTCTTTTAACTCATTTGCACATGTATTACCCATGTGCAAAATCTGAAATGGACAAGGTAGGTTTTTTTTTGTAATATTTGGGCTTTTTACCCTTTAATTGACCAGACAGTGAACTACTAGTGAAATCCTACAGGAAATGATTGGGGGGAGAGAGAGAGATTGGGAAGGGTTTGGGAAACGACCCAGGCCGGAATCAAACCTGGGTCCCCCCGGGTTTATGCTTTAGGAGCCAACTGTATCACAACTGCCCCTCACAGGGCAGCTTTGACATAAACGGGGTAATATCAAATGCAATCCGATATGAACATAGTTGTTGCATTACGTCCTCCATGGAGCATGATTTCCTTACAGCAAACACATGTCTAATTCAAACTGGTCTTTGCTGGTTATTATTGAACACTGCAGACAAAAACACACAACTTACTTGGCCCCAGAGAGTAAGACTGCCTTGAACACATAGGTATCCTCATAATATGGATCCTTAAATTTGATTCTGAGGAGACACAAATGCATGATGAGCTAGATGCTGGGGGAAAAAAAGTGTAAAGGATTCCATTACTCTAGACAGCATACATTAGGCCACATATGACAGGCAAGAGTGCAAAGTCTAACAAGTCAATTGAATTGAATATAATAAGAGGCCAAAATCCATTTGTCCATTTCATATCATGAGAAAGATCCTATGGGTCAGCTCAATGCTCCCACATAAATTATGGCCCATTACCTTAACTCCTATACATTTAAAAAAGGCAGAAGCCTGTGCACTGGGATGGCATAGAAATGGAATATGAAATGAGTGTACGCTCGCTGTAAAACATAATTTGGTGGGGGGTGGGACTAATATGCCTTCACGGTTAACCATTTCGTCTACTGTTAACGGTCATCTCATTACTTAGCCTTGACTTTGACATCCGAGTTCCTTAATTGAGTGGCCCGTGAGAGTTTAAAACGCATATAGATGTGTTAAAATAAAAAAGGGTAGCATAGCCTACACTGACCCTAAACTACACTGAACCTCCCACAATGCACGTTGATTTTGTGACCCGCTAAGTGAAAGAATCCTGTAACCAGTTTACAGTGTTTTCATTTTAAAGGTGGTTTTCCAAAAAGGAAAAGGAGTAATGTAAACAAATCCCAAAATGTTAAAAAGTTAAAGCTAGCCTTATTGTGGCCGAATACATCACCCAAGCGTTGCAGTGTTTTTCAGGGGGTGTACTGTATTTTTGAAGCAATGCAGGCCAAATAAAAGTGTGAGAGCAGGTGTGCCCCGACCAGATGCAAACTTATAAAAACGTCAGTCTGTCATGAAACACCACTGCAAACAGAGTAAAGGAACTGTCAGAATATATGGCAACACAATCAGTGGACGTCATACGCAGTTATCTAGCTTTTTCATTAGCTGTTAATTAAAGCACAGACAACACAGACACAGCGCAGTTGTCCATTTTTATACAAGGCATAAAGCCGGACCTCGCTGCCACAGTGGAGCTCTTGGATGTAAGCATGGCAGCCAGCTACATCCAAGAGCAAGGACCTACTTGGTGTGTTCAGGGACAAGCAGCATCGCCTGTTCAAATTCAATATTTTTGGTCAATAGACTTAATTGTTAAATCCTGCCTGGCCCACGACTTGGTCCGTGTGGTAAATTTCGGTCTGTAGTGTGACCGAGTTTGACACTCCTGGTTTAAGTGCACAGAGGGTAATGGTAGTTCCCACTCACCCGATAGCGCTGTTCTGCGCAAGGTCCCTCAGCAGAGGCACAGGCGACTCCACTGGTCTGAGGGAGGGAGGACAAAAAAAAGCAATAGTTTGAACTTCACTACAGGACACGGCGCTGAGTCTCCAGAGTGGGCTGTGGAATATGTATAACAGTAATGACTATTGGCAGTGATGGATGGGAGGGAGGAAGTGAAAACCGTTGTTCCTTACTTATCTGGTAGAATAGGCTCTTCATCAAGATTTAATGTACCTTGGATTCCATGGCATAATTCAGCAGGGATCTCAGTGGCCTAAACGCAAAGACAGACAGAAAGGCCGACCGACTTATTTAATTTAATTTCCACCCTTGACATACACACACACACAAACAGCTGCATCAGCTAAAGTACTGCATTAACAAATTAGTGGTAAAATGCTGCCCATGCAAAGCTCTCGTCAGTGTGCAGTCCCAGTCAGGCAACGCTGGTCTCACCTCGTGAGATTCTGCGCGGTACAGCTCATGGATGAAGTCACAGAGGGGGTGGGACTTGGACACAAACAGGATGTCACTTCCCAAGCTGTTCCTTTTCACTGAAAATAAGAGGACAATTCAAGTCAGCAGCTAATTTAATTACAATTTCTTCCAAGACCAACGGCGAGATGATCTTTTCTTGGGGTGACCATCACAGCCTACCATCTAAGCTCTGACATTTTATATCATTATTTCTGAAAATGTCCAATGTGCACTGTTGAAGCACAGAACAAACTTTTGACATTTAAGGCAACATTCTGCATAGATCTTTTTACATTGGTTTAATAGGACCTATTTTGTAAGTATCCAGTGTTGCATGCTGAATTCGATGTTTCGTTCATGATGTTAGCGATAGTTGAAATTTAGTGCAAACCAACATGCAAGGACCCGTGCAGCACACTGGCATGATTTTTTTAGTTTGTTTTGTGCTTTATTTTTTCACAATGTGAATTAAATAAGGCAAATAACCATTTTATTTTTATAACATACTCCTGAATTCCAAAGTCTCAAGTCCAATGATGGCTATTTGAAGGGTCACATTTATGAAATGATGAAAAGGCGGATACATTTATGATGACAGCGTCTTGTGATGTGTGCGGCACAAAAAGCGGTTGACAGTGGAAGAATCAGCTAGGCTAATCATCTAGAGTGTGTGGATTACATGGAGAGTGGGCAGACTTGATTAGAGTTGACATGGAGGCCCATCTGATTGCATGCACTTCACTGTGGTAAAAACAACAGTACTTTTTCTTTTATTACTGCATAATATACCCTGGGAAACACTGTTGATGAATGCTCTTGATAACTTGACATTCACGAGTTGAAAATATCAAAAGTAGTTTGAGATCTGATTAGGTTTTCTTAGTAGTTACAAAAGTTGGGCAATGAAGTAGATCAGAAAATGCTGCATATACAACTGCTATGTATTTTCTCACCACAGCAACGTAACCAACTTGGCATAACAAGCCCTTGGCATAAAGAGTCCAATCTTCTACTCACTGTAAAAAGTGCTGCTTTGAACCAACTTCTAAAAAATTAGGCAAGCGGCTACAAGGGTCCCTTTTTACAGTTGTTTAACATGACAATGACATGCATATTCATAACATACATGGCAT
The DNA here is from genome assembly GCA_030347295.1 of Setipinna tenuifilis. Lineage (NCBI taxonomy): Eukaryota > Metazoa > Chordata > Actinopteri > Clupeiformes > Engraulidae > Setipinna > Setipinna tenuifilis. The sequence continues at coordinate 7,086,878 of CM059282.1, read as the reverse complement.
TGTTAAAAATGAAGCACACTTGCTGCATTGATGTTTTTTGTTGGTTTCGTTTTAAGTTGGTTCTATGCTTCATATGTTTTACAGTGCAGTGGGAAAAGAAACACTGACTATAGAATATGTTTTTCTGCGGAGAGGCCAGTACTTACCCTCCTCTGGGCTGAGGTTGGGGTACACATCAGTCAGGGCTGCCCGCAGCCTGCGCTCGTCCACAAAGGGAAGCAGGGCCACACCTACAACACACACATGTACAGACACACACACATACAGACACCCATTTAAGCCATTAGGTGTGGTTCACGACTACCTCAAGTCAGATTTTTAACAATTTCTATTCAATATTTGATCCATTTCATATCTGAACATAAATTAGAAATTCCTTCTGATGTGGCAACTTTAAAGAACCAAACACAGATTATATTAGCAGGGCTTGACCTTGTAAGGTTTAGCAAACTGCACATCAAAACAGTTTTCCATTTTATCAACTGAAACACAACTCTTGCATCACATAAGGCTTAGCCTAGGTGAGAAGCCTATTATACACACATCATTTACATCATTTTATTAATGTGTCTTCAGGAAATAACTCACCCTGCCAAGCGTATTTCTTTCCATTGAGATCAATAGCAAAGTCGTCTGGGTAGAAGTCAATGATGGACGAGTCCTGTTGGAAATGATAAAAACACAAACACACTTAGCCTACAAAATAGAATTCATGTACTGATTCAGGATTCTTTGCTGTTGTGGCCAAAATTAATATTATTTCATGTGGCCCTTTTCTAATGTTTCAGAGCAGAAAAGGCCTAATGGTTATAAAAAATAAATAAGTAAATAAATATCAAGAAACTCTCAAACTAACTGGGTTTAACCAACAAAGCCCTTCACCAACACTCACCGGATCACTCATCAGGGCCCTCCATGTCTCTGGCAAGAAGTTCCCACTGGCTGCTGGGAAGACCCCCATCAGCTGTTCCAGAGGCTTGAACTGTGGGTGGGGAAGACAATAAAATGAAATAAGTCTTTAACTAAAAAACTGTTCAACTGAAATACACAGAAGGTCTTTCCTACCAACAGTTATCGGACAACTCCTCCCCTCTTTGCCATCCTGAGAAACATCTTTATTTTTATCCAAGTAATCAATCTTATTTAACGTGTGTGTGTGTGTGTGTGTGTGTGTGTGTGTGTGTTTTCACGGGATGGACTGGTCACGCCATCACACTTTCAGTGCATAAGAAGTATCTTCTTATCCCATCCTATATTACCCTTCTATCATGAACTGAGAGCTTGAACAACCGAACCACACGCTAGTTCTTCTCTCGTTTTTACTTACCGGCTTGGTCCCCAACTCGAAGCCTTTGCACATGTCTTTGATGTCTTTGAAGTCGGACGCAAAGGGGGCGTAGTGGAACGGGAAGTACCACTTCCAGGAGGCACAGCCCTGTTGGGATATCCAATCATGTAATGTCCAATTATTACATGCCCACAAAGGGATTGCACAAACAACTACCACAACTCTTTAACTCTAAGAATGGACATTGTCCTTGCAAAAAGAACAATCATGTCACGACCGTAGAAGGATCAAAACAAAACCATAAATTCTTTGACAATACATCATTGCAGACACAGGTAAAATACTTAACAGAATACTTTTTTAATACAAGGACAGAGACGCATAAATGACTCGCAGAGAAATATTGTTATTGCTACACATAGACCTTAAAAACGTATATATACACGTTTAAATTATTTTTAACACAAGCATGACGACACGCATGATAAAGACCAACATTCAACAGTAATTCTCATGGTTCCTTAACTTAAAAAAAAAATTGATCATTTATGCTGTTACGGCGCAAATTATTTTAACCCAGCAAATGTCATGGTGTGTAGTTGATCCACCTGCCAGTGAATTAGCGCTTTCCATACTGCACACTGGCCTTCACAAAGGATTTAATGTGCTCTCTGGGACTTCCACGCACAGCTATGGAAATTTGCCAAGCTGCTATGGCTTGCGTGTAAAGACTGCCAAGTAAACATTAACAAAATGCTCTTAATCCCTCTTAAATGTTACAGAACTGCCAAAAAACATTGTGGCAATAAGACACAGCATAATATTTACCATTTTCTGGCCGGGAAAGGAAAAAAAAAAAAAACATGGTATATCTTGTTGACCAGATACATTGGTGAGATAAAACACTAAAATGCATATAGCCACACCTGGGTAAAAACTCATGCCCGTGCTCAGCTGGATTTAACTTCCTAGTCCATTTGACTTTGAGATGCATAATGCATCTGTTGAACAGTGGTATCTGTGTCTGTGCCTGTGTTTTAGCAGCACAAGGCAACCGCGAAGCTACTTGGCACATGTGGGCACAGCTACACGTGAAAAGGGGAAACAGGAGTGCGCGTGCAGCAGGCCCCCTGGCGCTATACATCCTGGAGCCCAAGGCGGGCGGGCAGACACGTTCTCGGGCAGCTGTTGCCGACTCCGTAATGAATCCGTTCAGCCGCTCCATTCCCTGGGGAGCAGCTCTTCAAGAGCTCCGCTACGAAAACTCAAACCACACAGCGTGCACCACACACACACACACACACACACACACACACACACACACACACCACCCCATTCTACACACCTCACCTCCCCTCTCCTTCCCCCCTGACTCCCATCACCACCACCACTGCGCACGCACGCACACAGGTCCCAATTACAGGCAGCAAATCCCTCTGCCAATCCCTAATCAGACAGGGATCTAGTGGAGAGAGCCTGCTGGCTAATTATTGAATTTAAAGCTAAAAGATCGAGACCTGCATTTACAAGACGGCGGATGGAGATGCATGTTGCAGGCACTCGTCTGAGGACAGAGCAAACAGGAAAAGGACGGGGCCGGTCCCGATCCCCCAGACGATGTCAAACAAAATGGGGTCAAGGGTGAGCCTGCACAGGTATGTGGAGTTAGTGGAAATTGGGATTTTTTTTTTTTTTTCGGAAAAAATTAACTTGCACTTCATTAAAAAAATATACAACTATGCAAAAGGATGGGCTGAAACTGGCGAGGTTCCATGTATGTCTCTTTTTTTCCTTTTTTTTCCTCAAAAAGGTCAAGAGTACCAACAAGCACCTTGAGAAACGGGTAAAGCAGAGGAGATTGTTTTATAAATCAACTCGCTGATGCCTCTGGTGGTCTGAGGTGAGGCCTGTACCTACAAAGCAGCACTGACTGAGTGCAGCCAGGGCAGGAGGTAAACACTGGGGAAGAGTCGAGAAACCAACTGGTTAGGGGAAGTACTCACTGATTAGGTTAGACCAATCTGCAGAGGTGGGGATCCTAGCTTAATAGAGTGAAAACCCCACCATGTATTCCTCCTGCCTGTGCCCTTAACACAGGTGACTAAACTAATTAGCTGATCTACCGGTCTGATGATGTGTACTCATTGGTATCAGCTAGTTCAGAAAATGGCACAAGCTCAGCCCATTGAAGGCTGTGGACGAGCAAGTGGGCTTGTGGGTACAGGCCTGATAAGTCCACAGGATAAAACGGGCATGGTCACAAAATGTAATTTATAAGTTTGATTTTTTATTTAATTTTATTGGTAAATGCCATTGTAAAATGCCTCTAACTTGAAACTATGCTTGATTATTCTCAAGATTACTTTCGAAAAAGCTGGGGTTTCAATGCAATGGCAGATAAGAGGAGTAACTTGAAAAATATGACTGACTGCCTGTTATTTTCTCCTTAATTTGCATCTGACCCTTTGCAACATTGTGCAAGAAAATCAAGTTGGGAGAAAAGAAAAACAGTATGCATTTCTTCTCTTGAGGATGACTTTCTCTTTTACTCAGAACCTGTAAAACAATCCGTTTGGAGATTTGTGGCACGTCCACTTTGTCAGGCCTGATAATTATCTCCGAAGCCCGGTGTTCCCATAGAGGACATTTGCTGTACAGTATTGACAAGAACACTTAAAGGCAACGGACTTTAAAAGGAGGCAACAGATTTTAAAAGGTGCTGTATGCAAGAAACGTAAGCAAGTCATTAGGGATTAATTACATTTAAAATATTTTTCTCCCAACAATACAACCACAATATTAATGATTTAAAGCTTAATTTATAACCTGCAAATTCTGTTTATGTTTTCATTTTGTATTCTGCCTTTAGAGAGGGAATAATGGTTCACAGTACTTTAAATTTGACTGCAATACCAGTTCTGACCACAATCCTACATAAAGCTAGCCTGGTAAACCAGCCCCTCGTACTTCACTTCCTTTTGTACAGAGGGTCTGGCTGTGCTGTATGGGAAGACACCCCATCAGCCGTTATTCATACTGGACTCTGCCTTTACACAAACATTAACGTGAAGGAAGTCACAAAGCTTTCCGCAAACTAACAGACCAACACTAACACTCACACTTGCTCTGTGCGCTGATTTGACTAGGAAGGATTCTGCCTACAACCAGCCATATCAATGAGACCTGCGCCTGACCCCCTGTACAAAACGCCGTGAAGTACGAGGGGCTGGTTTAGCAGGCCACCATAAAGCACCTTCAAGACCGAAAAAGGCAGCGGGAGGTGCCTACCTGGTAATAGTAGCGCAGCACCCAGCACAGCCCCTCCACGTAGGACTTGACCACGTTCTTGCGGAAGCCCTCGTCAGACACGTCCACGTCAAACTTGTTCTTGTAGTAACGCTGCTTCCAGCCTTCCTCCCACAACCTGGAAAACACCAACCGCTCATAAATCACACACATAATACACATAATATGTCCAAAGACATTTACAACATGGAGCACAGACAAAAAAACAAAAAAAACAAAAAAGCACCCAAGTTTACACCAAATGAATTTTTTACCCCCCTATTTAATATCTAAATTTGCTCCCATGACACAACACCTCCCCCCACCCTCCACCCCCTTCTTATTCCTCCATGCTTCCCAGATCTGCATGCGTGCAATATGAAAATTACTTGCTGTGACAATTTTCGCCGTGTCGACTTTGGAGCCGCAATGACAGACGAGGAGCACATTTTTCTGCTGTAGCGACGGGCCTGAGTGGTGACACGGTTTGGTGTGACAGGGTGTGTGTGTGAGAGTGTGTGTGTGTGTGTGTGTGTGTGTGTGTGTGTTTCGCACAATCGGCAGCGATGAGCGGCATCTGCCTAACCAATCCCTCCTTCGTCCCGCGGGGACTGGGCTGGAAGGCTCTATGAATACCAATTTAGCCCCGTGGATTTAACCAGCTTTGCCAAGCACATCGCAGAGGAATTTTGCAAGGACCCCGGCTCTCCTTTCCATATTAATCACCAGCAGGAGGAGAAAGAGACGCCACTACAGAGCACTCTAGAGAGAGGGAGTGCGTGTGTGTGTGTATGTGTGTGCGTGTTTGTGTGTGTGCACACCCATGTGCAGGAGTAGGAATGCAAGACGGGCTGTGTGCGTGCATGCGAAAAAGTGTGTTTGTGAGCGTGAGAGTGTGTGTGTGTGTCTGTGGAGTGTTTGTGCGGGGGGAAAAAAAAGTCCTAACCAGGCTGTTGAGAAAGAATGACCCTAAATAGATACTCTTTAATATAAGGTGTGCAAATTACAAATACCTTTCAGACATTTTGACAGTCATCCTTAAGCAAATAACTTAATATATTTTTATATCAAATAAAAACTGACCAAATAAGCTATGCCACATAATATATATGCTAAATATATTGTGGCCATCAATGCTAGATGCTTTATATCTCACTTCCCATCTACAGGCTTCAAGGGCTTCACATGCTCATCAGAATGTACAGTACAAGATCAGACATTTAAAAAGCATGTACTGTTGTTAATCACTGTATCAAAGTGTTCGGTCCAATGTGAATGGTCTATTGGGCATGAACCTCAACATGACTCCAATGGACTCCCCCATCATGAGTAATCAAATGCTTTTTCTTTTGTTTTTTTAACCCACCATAACATATTGCGTGCCAAAAAAAAAAAAAACACACATCCGTGTTCCCCGTTCTGTCAAAGCTATTTAAAATGTACATCACACAATTATGGATGCAATACAAGCACCACGCTATAAAAACTGTGCTAAAATTTGTGAGCAGACGACTCCTTCTAGACATAGAACGTAGGGGCAATGTCAGAAGTGAGTAAATTCCATCCAGTGTTTTCATTCTACAGCACTTTTGAAAACATTCAAACACTGAAAAGAACAGTTGGATGGCTTCATAAGGCATGAATTCTTTATAAGGCATGAAGGGTCTCGTTTATGAGACCTTCGTGCTAAAAACCTACTCCAGTTTCATTAGTGGTGTGTAAACCTCTGATGTTTAGACCCAATTAATTTTCTAAATAACCAAGAACTGAGATGGAAATAACTACAACTAAAAAAAAAATGTTATACCCATAAACCCAACAGAATAGTGGATATTGGGGAGGCAAGCAGGCGAGGCCTATAGCGTAGTAATGCCTACCTGACGTTGTCCTCGGGTTCAGGCTCGTCGTCGCTGTCGTCAGCCTTCCTCTTGACACCACGGTTGTCTGCTCCTTCGCTTCCCCCTGGAGAAGACTGCACACGAACAGCCCAACATTACACGAGAGCAGCAAGTTCTGAGTCTCCGACGGCCCGAGAGAAATGTTCTCAGCAGAAAGATGTTTTTGCCACTGCTGCCAGGTTCTAAACTAGCACATTATGAGCCATCGAGACTATTACTGAGCAATGACTGGATGATCAGAGGAAACATCTTTAATTGTACAGGGCTCTCCACTGCTCCTTACTGAAGGGGCTGGTTCTAAAGCAGCACACAGTGACTCGTTGAGCAAGGATTGGATGACTAGAAAAAAACACATCTGTAAATGTATAGTGTTGCCCACTAGTCTTAACTCAAAGGACCAAATGTTGATGGCTTTCTCTCTTAACTCCATAAACAGACTTACCATTAAGTAGGACAGACGCAATGACCCGTGTTTAATTCTTAGAACACAGGTTAGAGATATTCCTAGAAATATCTGACCGCTTCGGCAGTGAAATGTTCCCTCAAGAGGGTCTAAAAAGTTTCGGTGCACTTGTGAAAATGGCATCACCTGAAAGCCCATGTGAACTTTTCTAATTAAGTCGCATTACCTTGAACACATCTTTACACGTGCATTCAAAGTTGTAACCTACAGTGTTCAAAGACACACAGGGGAGCAGATTTTTATATTTGTTTGAGCTAGAGCAAAAGCTGAATGAAAGGGGAATGTTGCGATATATAAAAAAAAATAAGAGAGGAAGAGAAAGAGAGCGAGAGAGAGAAAGAGAGGGATGAAGATGGGAAGAAAGCATGTAGGCAAGAGACAGCACGACAGAGAGAAGAGGAAAAAAAAAATAGAACCCAGACCTTGCTCCTTTAACCCCAGGTCTTTGTTTGTGTCTCATTCATGTGCAAATGCCAACTTCTGCCATTGTCCTGCTCTTACATGTAGGGACATAAAAAAATAAAAGTATTGCGGCCGCTCACAATTTAGAGGTGCAAAAAGGAAACCAGTTTTGAGCTGCCGCTGCTGCGTGTGTGTATATATGTGTGTGTGTGTGTGTGTGTGTGTGTGTGTGTAAATGAAAAATGGAAATGAACACTGAGGCCTATGTGGATCATTCTGGGAATGTAAATGTGCGCCATTCAAATCCCAAAATCAATTACTGTTTAACTGAGAGACGTTTTTATTCACTACCTAAGGGACTGAGAGAAGAGAGGAGGAGAGCGGAGGGGAGGAGGATGGCAAAGGCAGGGGAGAGATGCTGGACTGGAAGACCTACCTTGTTCCCATTTTTCATCATCGCTCTCAAGGACTGGGCCGCATCCTGGAGGGAACAAATGAAAAGAAAAAAAAATATGACTGGCTGACTGGATATAACAGCACTAATACATACTAAACAAAAAGCGGCGGTGTTTTTTGATGTGCCGTGGAGTCTGTCTTATAAGTCAGACTGAGCACATTTCCTAAGCCATGTAAGTGTAATTATTTTTAAAAAGGTCAGTGCCTATTTAAGAGAGCCTTTTGTGTAGTCACAATGAATCCTTTTCCATTTAGACAGACTTTTTATGTAAAGACCTCTGAACACGGCCAGATGCCTTACAAATGTCAGCATTGGTTAAAAAAAAACAATAATATTAAAGTATTATAAACTCCACATTTAGAATGTGACAAACACAGAGAGTCTACCATAAGAGACATGATGAACGCAGTGGTGGAGATCCCTAGGTACATTAGCTCATCAGTGTAATCACTTGTGTCAAGTGCCCAGCTAGAAGGAATACATGGCAGAGTGTTTGCTAGTATGGCTGATGCTGGTCTCAGAAAGTAATGAGGAGTTGAGGCAACAGGGTGACAAATGTCATTGGCCATACAACACACACACACACCCACCCACATTAATGATAGACATTTTAGCAAACAAATAGCTCTACTATGCAAAATATCTATTGAGGCGGAAAATGACGCATGACAGTACATGTTACACTTGCTAGACGCTCTTATCCAAAGGGACTCGTAATATAAGAATGCAACTAATGCAAAAATATCTACCATGACCGCTTCAGCTCATGGAGCATCATGAAGCATGCTTACCTGATTGTGCTGGTTGGTGGCCTGCATCCTCATGTCGTAGGCTGTGTGACGGGCGTTCTGCACCGCCTGTGGTCGGTCCCGGCCGCCCAGAGCCTGAGGGGCAAACGGCCCTGGCAGCAGGAAGGCTGGCCGCTGCTGTTCCATCTGTATGTGGGAGGACAGAGCCACAGATAGGAAAATAAATAAAACAGTAATTCCAAACACCTAACTTTCATATTATCGTAGTAACCAAATGTTTTTTTTTCCTTCTACAAACTGCCATCACAGATTACGGCAACTTGACTACAGAGAACGTTTTTTTTTTTAAATTTCTTTACAAAAACATTCAAAAAATAAAAAAATAAACACTCAATATGCTTACCTTCATTCTTTTCTTTTTCTCCTTCATTCTCCTTTTGAAATTCTCCTGCAAAATCAGATGCACAATTTTACAGGTAGCAGAGTTAACATTTAGATACCGGTAGATGCCAGACACTGAACTGAAGTGAAGGCAGGTGTGTTAATGGTATAAACATACAAAAAAAAACACTGTTGCCATTTTAAAAAGTGGACAGCTAAAACCTCTACATTTGATACAACACTTCACATCAAATATCTGTAGAACGATAATCATATAGGAACATTACAGAACTATTCAGGGAAAAAGCCATACATACATGTGCTGGTCATACAATTAGAATATCATAAAAAAATGATTTATTTAAAAAAGTGATGCTTGTATAATGTATACATTTATTTCACACAGACTGACATAGTTCAAGTGTTTATTTTTTTAATATTGATGATTATAACTGACCACTAACAAAAAGCCCAAATTAAGTATCTCAGAAAATTAGAATATTGTGGAAAGTTTCAATATTGAAGACACCTGGTGACACACTCTAATCAGCTAATTAACTCAAAACACCTGCAAAGTCCTTTAAATGGTCCAGTTCTGTAGGCTACACAGTTATGGGGAAGACTGCTGACCTGACAGTTATTCAAAAGATGACCATTGACACCTTGGACAAGGAGGGCAAGACACAAAAGGTCATTTCTACAGCTCTGTGTCCAAGCATATTAATAGAGAGGCGAAGGGAAGGAAAAAATGTAGTAGGAAAAAAGTGTAAAAGTAATAGGGATAACTGCACTCTGGAGAGGATTGTGAAACAAAACCCATTCAAAAATGTGGGGGAGATTCACAAAGAGTGGACTGCAGCTGGAGTCAGTGCTTCAAGAACCACCACACACAGACGTATGTAGTGATGGTTTGAGGTGCCATGTCATCTGCTGGTGTTGGTCCACTGTGTTTTCTTAAGTCCAAGGTCAACACAGCCATCTTCCAGGAAGTTTTAGAACACTTCATGTTTCCTGCTGCTGACCAACTTTATGGAGGTGCAGATTTTCATTTTTCAACAGGACCTGACACCTGAACATAACCCTATAGAAAATCTATGTGCTATTGTGAAGAGGAAGATGTGATACGTCAGACCCAACAATGCAGAAGAGCTGAAGGCCACTATCAGAGCAAGCGGAGCTCTCATAACACTTGAGCAGTGCCAAAGACTGATCGACTCCATGTAATGCCGCATTGCTTTTCAGTTGGTCACCATTTCTAGAAATGAATACACTACACCGTCTAGCACTGGTGAAGATCATGTTCATTTATCAAATGTGGTAAGAAAGCAACCATGTCGGTGAGGGATTCTTACATCGTCGTCTTTGCGCTTCTTGAAGATGTTGTCTTCAGCCACACCCACAGCCTGCATGATCAGCTCAACCCGCTCCAGGTTCACAAAGCCACTCTCCGTCAGGTAGCCCTACACACCCAGACACACACACAGACACAGATATTCACACCTAAGACTCACAAAACCAAGATCCACCCACATCAACTGACATTTCAGTTCACATCTCTTAAGTGTCAAAAGTCAAGATGCACAATGCTCACCCCTGTCCTGTGTACCACATCTTTATAGATTCCAACCAGTCGATCGATAGCACCTTCTCTACAAGTTAAAGGTGAGCAAACACAACATTGGTCAGTACAACATGGCGTAGCTTGGCAACAAGCTGTATAACATTTTACGTAACCTGACAAACACTACTTTGGGTTTTTACCTGATCTCTAGGGACGGCAAATGAGGCAGGAAATCATTTCCCACAAAAAAGCACATGAAGACCCAGTCGTCGACACTCCGCTCAAAGTCAAACGGGAAGGGCAGACTAGCCATCGTCAGCTCCCGCTCCAAGTACTGCAAAGAAAGAGCAGAAGATGAAGACCTATACCATAACAAGAGGTGCATGATAGAACAGACTCAAAAAATGAAAAATAAGACCAACAAAAGATATAAGTAAGGAACACACCTCTCGCAGAACGCACAGTCGGATGAAGATGAATTCTTGTTCAGAAACGGGCATGGAGTCTGCAAATTCATCGTGCTGGCATAAAACACACACAAAGAGCAGTGAGAACATAGGAGGACAGCCATGAATGCATGATAACCACCAGAGCACTACAGGGGTATTCCAAGTAAATGGTTTAGTGACCAATCGTGATAAGTTGACTTAACCATGGACCTACTCTTCTGGCGGTTTACCACTGGCTTTGAATAAACAAACCCAGCTGAGTGACTTCTTTGACTGTACTGTATATTTATCTACACATTTTTTATAATTGTTGATAAAATCCGTAAGTTGTTTTTGTTGTCTTTTTTTTTGTTGGTTATTTCTTCAGTAATCTATTTTTATTACTGTTCTTTCGTGCTCTGACATCAATGCTCGTAATGTCAATAAGGCTTCTTTAAATTTGAATTGTACTAAATCCCAGTTTCTGCAACACCCCCCCTTAAGCCTTAGGGATCCTGTTGGCCAAGACTGAGTCGGTCACCCCCTCTCTTACCTCTCCCTGCTTCTCTCTGGCCATTCCCATGCAGTCCTTGATCTCATGGCCCACCTGACCACACAGTGCACAGGGCCTGGGCTTGTTGGGCTTGAACTCCTCGCGGATGATGGTAAAGTTGGGTTCATGCGTGGCCAGCCCCAACATAATCAGGTCGGCTAGTTAGTGGAACAGGAGTAACCCAGAAGAAAAAAAAAAAACTATTCAATTAGATGCAATTCAGTACAAGGAAAATATACTAATTAGAAAGGTATCGTTTAAATAAAAGGGCATCCTGCACACACATGGACAAACTGACATATGGATCTGCTAAAGTCCCCCATGAAAAGGTAGCATTCACTCAATGCCCTCGCCCCATACATGCTAATTAGTTTCTGTGACGGGGCCAACCTTCAACGAAATGAATACTTTTGATCCACTAAATAAATTAATAAATATAAAAAAGAGAAAACAAATAGCAGAAAGCACCAAGGTCCTCTACAGATAATGGGATGCAATATTTGTCCTCTTTTGTCCACTAAGTGCATGGTAAACTAGTGAATGCTGCGGCTTTTATGTTGAGCCTCTGCCAGTAATTGCATCCATTTAAAAACAGTTTATCTAGGCCATACTTCCCCCATTTAATATGCCAATTTGATGCATCCCCCCTCAGTGCTCATGTCAGTGTTTTGATGAGGGGAACAATGATCTACTACCCAGCAGCAAGTTAATTTAAGGGTATATTTACACCCTTGTTCGGTTCGCTTAAAACTAACTCTAGTTATCTCCAGTTCTAGTTAGTAGGCTCTAGTTATCACTCTCCCACTTTTTTCTTTGCATCTTCTCAATACACACTTTGTCACTTCGGTTTTCTTGATGCTTTAGCCATGACAACTGCTCACTCTCGTTTCGTTTACGGTCTGTGGTTCTAACTCTGTTTACCTTATGGCATACGTCACATCCCTTCCCCTTTAAAGGACGAGGTAGGTGGTCAAATTTTGTAGTTTTTAAAATGGTAACATGGTTCTTACCCGAGCCCCAAAGTTGCATAGTGCCAGTGTAGACGATACAGGCACTCTCAAGTGATACAAAGACATAATTGAACCCATTTTGAGTTGTTGTCTATTAGTATGAATTAAAAAATATAGTTTGAAGGCTAAAAAAACCACATAGGGTTGCTTTAAAAACTCACAAATGACACACCACTACTTCTCAATGAGGCAGAGGCAGAGTAGACTTTAGAGGTACAGAGCTTCTTTTCAAAGGCAACACATTGCTGAAGTTGGATTAAATTATTATCCTCTATGCTGAAGTTAAGATATTGTCCCTTTGATCCGGATCTGTAAGTAAAGCGCCAACTTCCTCAATTTAATTCCTAATTGACACATGTTACTGAGAGGGTATCTAATGATTGAGCCCAAGTAAACAGCATATCTTAGCTTACAAACTACAGCCTTGATGTGTGTCAGTCTAACTACTGAAACATAATCCAAACTCACCATTTGGAACATGTAGGTCGAGAAGCTACGCAGCCTCATGCCAAACAGACTATAAAGTTCCATAATGGCAAGTCCAAAATTCTGTGATAGCGAACGTCAAAGAGACATTTATGTCCTTCTCTTTAAAATGGTCAGAAAAAAAACTACAGGCATATAATATATCCGACCTGGACTAAATCTTGTCCTGAGCTGACTTTGTGATTAACGTTATATAGGCCATTAACGTGCCTCTTAAGCAGACACAGTGTAGCTTCTAGCCTACATAAGAACAAAAATTGTGTGAGTAAACAGCCTAACAACCATTTAAAAAACACTTGCCTATAGTCATCACATATGGATCCCGCTCTAACTCCCCTTCTCTCGTGCACTCACAGACGCTGGCAATGTCGCAAAGCATCATCTTTTGTAACGGGTCCCTTAAGGACCACACAGCCCATTGTGTAGTCTATATTATGCGTCCTTGGACCGTTTTGCATTAGATAGGCCTATTATGGTAATACATGAATTTGAATAGTCACCTCTGCTACTAGGCTACAGGTTACATAGGCCTACTTACAGGAGCCTAATCATCATTAAAAATGTTGTAGAGAGGAACTGTGGATGACCGTCTCTTCAACACCACACATCAACTTCAAACATGTTAATGAAAACCAACTTAATTTTTTGCCCTTCCACACGTGTTATTTGACTTTATATGACTATTTTTAAAATGCTACAGTCAGCTCCCTGTACTTTGAAAGAAAAGTCTGCATAATTAAATGTTTTTACAACTATCAGTTTTATCTATCAGTTATCGGCCTTCTTGTTTGGTAATATAATCAATAATGTCCCTGAAAAAACTATATTGGTCGATCCCTAGTTGGAACCCCAACAGCATCCCAACGAATGCTAAACTTAAAGCTACTTAATGAAACGGCTCTAGAAGATGATCAAAGGTTGAGACTAAACTCACCATCAGCCCCACAGAGGCAGTGATGCGTGTTTGGGTCGTGATGTGGCTGAGCTGTTGGGCAAAGGAATAAAACTGTTAGACACAACACAACAATCCATTTAGACACCACAATCCATTTCACAAAGTTTGGAAATGGCTAGAAAATGAATCGAGTAGTGTTTTTTACCTCTTTGTCTTCGGATGAAATCCATAATTTTATGTTCGCCCTCTCCTGGAACACTGGCATCAGACAAGAAAACCTGAGATAGAGAAAACAAATGATAAATGGGCAACCACATATTTGGGATTTGTGTACGGGGTAAAGGATGACACGCTTGTGTGACCAGACTTGTATTTGAAACGTGGACGCATTTGAGCAGGAGTGGAGAAAGTAAAGTAGCGGATTGGTAACAGACACTAACAAAAAAAGGATTTGAACGAACTTGATAAATTGATATACCACTGAAATAACTATCAGAAATCTGTAAGTACTGCATACTGAGTTCTTCCGCACTGAAAGGGAAAAAAAAAAACCTTTAAAAAAATGGTTTACCTATTTATTACATGTTGTTAAAAGACAACCTAATGCTGTTGTGTCTGGGCATGAGGTGTAAACAAGACAACAAACAATTGTTTTCTTTTCATTACTTTCGAAATATAATGTAAGACCACAATATTAGAAAGCTTTTATACAAATCTGCACAGAATCTGCAGTGCACAGGCAACGGGGTAAACAAAGTGATTCCAACTAACCATCAAGATGATGGACACCAGCACCGGACCTTGCTTAGGAACTTACTGTGATGTTGCGCCATCCTGGATCATTGCTCAATCTGTCGGCTACATAATACCGGAGACATTTTGCCAGGTTGTCCATAAACTCTGTTCCCTGGTTAAAAAAAATATAATATAAAAACAAATTGTATTAGGGGAATTCCAAAATCGTAATATAGCTTAATGCTGAGGAATACCAAAACATACAAGTAATGTGACACTTACTGGAGTGATGCAATTGCTGTCAAACCTCTCTTTTATCTCTTCTGGGGGAAGATATCCTCCTGAAATAAAGATGCAAGTTGTTTAAATCTAGCATAAAAATGAAAAGGCTAGACATTTTCAACTCCTACTTTAATCAGAATTTGTACAGCTTGTAAGTGTATGCAAGCGATGAGCTTTACTCCTGCAGATACAACTGCAGCATGGAGAACACCTTAACAATTGGCCAGGGTCAAAGGTGAGTTTTTAGAGCGAGCATTCATTGCTAATATTAAGCTCCAGTCCTGTAAACTAAACACACACCCACTCACTCACTTCAGGGTAGAAGAGTCAAACAGAGCAGGCTAAACAAACACTTCCTGCCTCCATCTGAAAACCTTGACTTTTTGTATTTTGTGGAGAACAGAGCATCTGCCCGTCGTCATGACTCATGACCTCACAGCAGGACGCGGTCAAGTACAGCAACAAAAGGCAAACATGGCAAAGCCTTTTGTCAGTGCCGCCTGTGCTGTTGATGGTGTTTGTGTGGGATTTGTATCATGCCTTTAACACAGCTTCTTCTAACTGCTGCTGCCACTGTCTTTCAGAAGACTTCAAGATCTAGGCTTGCTAGTTCAATCAATGATGACACCTAGTATTAGGCTAGAGGTGAAGGACTTGGACTATATAGTCGTTGGGTCACAGGTTCAATGATCAACACCAATAGATGGGTAGCAAGATTGAATGACCAGCACTATCCTTCAATATCCATCACTGAGGTGGCCTTGAGCAAGGCACCTTAACCCCAACTGCTCCCTAAGCACTGTTTGGCTGGCTGGCTGGCTGGCTGGCTGGCTGGCTGTTGCTCTCCGTGTTCATGTGTTTTCTAAGGATTGCACTGTGTCACACGTGTTCCATTCACAAATGGGTTCGGCAACACTAAAGCCCTAGAGATTGGAAGCAGAATTGTTTTTATGTCTCATTTGAACAACAAATCGGAGCAGCCCGTTTCTACAAGCTCGCATAGTGCATGGTGCATTATAGCTTATGGAGGGACACAAAGTGAATTCAGAAGTGCCGTTTACCCTGTTACGAGCTGATGAACCACTGAAACGATTTTGAAAACATTATTTTTAAGGTTGAAAAAATTGACTTAGTGTTGCTTTAAATGCAGATTGTAGAGAAGGTCTCCATCCGGCCTTCAACCCAGCTCTCATGGGTACCACCAAACAAACGTGCACTCAGACGGCAACACCAAAAAGCCAGGCTCGTTGGAATGGCAGTCAGAGCACATCATCAACAGTTGATAAGGACTCCTCACTCAAAGCAAAAAACATGTCAGGGGGACTCACCCTCTGTTGACAGAAGAATCCCAATAAAAACGTTCAATATCTCAACGTGCATTGCTTACCTCTCCCGATGACCTCCTCCCGCATTCTCTTTTTCTCATCCTGAAGTTCCACCCCTTCTTTAGAGGCCCGGAATCGTCTTGACCTTTGCTGGTTCATTTTGGCACGGGGGGCCTGAAGAGGACAGACATCAAAATAAAGTAATGCAATCGGATACATAAGCACATAGCTTTTGAGTGTAATGCGAACCCACTGTACTCACAACTCCGTCTATGGCCATGTACAGAACTCTGCGTGGTCTCACGATGTTGAACAGTCGATCGATGTATTCAAAAATAGCCACCATCATTTCGTCTTCGTTTTTGGGCGCTGGCCTAATGAACATGAATAAGATTTTAATTTGACTCAACAAATGCGTGTGTTATATAACGGACTGTTATGTATGTTACTTACTTGTCTTCTGGATGTGTACACGGATGGATAATTCCATTCATGTCCAGGTACAGGTTGTCAAACTCCACTTCATTGGGATTGGGTTTGCTGGTGTCAACAGGTATACGAACACCATTGCATTCCTTAGACTGTGAAAGACACGGGAAAAGTGAGGCGGTGTTGTTGACTTAGTCTGGCATCATGTTATCATAGGTGCAGCAGGTGAACGAAGTGCATGGTTACCGCAGAATATACAGCAATCAACTTAAATTCTACAACCACGCCTTTTCGTAAATAAAAATAAACGTAACTGTTGTGGAAAACATGACTATCAATCATTACGCAGGTAAGCTAACGTGGAACATTACTATATTGAGCTTTGAATCAATGTATTCACCCCTTGCAAGCTAACTTTACAAGCTAAAACGCGGCTCCGAATTTGATTCGGATCATTTTGTTAGTTACACTATTTAGTCGTCAGCAAGTTTTCTTTATTTTCGTAGATGGACATAAAGAACATAGCGTGGCTATGTAAACAAAAAATGTTCAACAACATTCACCCAGCGTGCCTAAACATTAGCTAAACGTGTTGGGTATGTGTTTAGCCAAATGCTAGACACAATCTCAGCGCAAATGCTTACCCGCTCCTCAACGCAGTGCACAATTATCGAAGGATATTTGCGACTCAACCAACGGAAAAATGCTGGGACTCCCATGTTTTCTAAAAGCTCAAGACCAATGTAGTAGTTACACTAAAACCCTTAATTAAAAACAAATCGGTCACAGAAAGGCTAGGAAAACTAGCCAACCAATACAACAAATAAGGCTTTCTAGCTAGCTTCATTTGTAGCGTGTATTTGTGCACTTCCGGGGCACCGGAAAAGCTATATTAGCTTCTGTGTCCTGCCACTTGGATCGAAAAACAACTAGCGCCCCCAAATTTCTCAGTCGCCACAGTGAATAGCATGTAAAACCCCTATGGTAAAACCCTGTCAGAATCTGAAATTGTACAACCTTATGGTACTTCTTGTTTTCATTTAGAAAACCTTGTCAGGAAAATCTAATCACACATAAGATGCATTAATAGTCAGATAATGTCAGATTATAAGTGAGAGTTTGACGAAAAGAACCTAAAAACAGTGCATAAGAGTGTTGAAGAACAATTTTCAAAGATTTTAACACAACTTGTTGAATAACACATAATTGGAATCACAGCATAATAGGATATTTCGACTAAAACAGCTGAGGTGACCCTCTAGCTCAAGTTTGTTTCTCAAACTTTGACTGGCCCCTAGTGGCTCAGTGTAGAGGCTTATCTTATAATGCACTTTAAGGCCATCTGAGTTACAGCTTTGCACAACGTCTACATAGTATGGGGTTCTAAAAATGAAACAAATTCATAACTAAAAAAAACAAAACAAAAACCTCTTTAGCTGTTGTCAGCCAGTTTTCAAACCTAGATATTTGTTTTATTTTGTCATTTAATATAGAAATCATTTTGTATGCTATACCTCACCGTCCCGAAAGTTAAAAGTTAAGTTTAAAAAGGTGTTGATCGTTTTTTTTAGATCTTTGCAAGTGAGGCAAAGTGAGTTTTGCAGACTATACTGATAATTTAGCCATGACCCAGGCAAAGAAGTTGCCCTACGTGATGGAGCGCCCTCTACTGGTCTTTCTTTTGCACTCTCTCCATCTGGTGGAATCCCTGTCAGTAGGCCATTAGGCCTAATTATTAGACAGCAATTCACTTAAATTCTAAAAGCACACCTTTTCGTAAATAAAAATAAACGTAACTGTTGTGGAAAAACATGCCTATCCATTATATCATATGCCATCACCAAAAAGACACATAGAGCAAAATGCTTGAAATTTACAAAAGAACACAGAAAATTGACAAAGGTCGTATAAGATTGGTATAAATAGTTGAGGACTGATGAGTCGAAGTTTAAACAATTTTGGCAACAGGGAAAGAGTATATGTTTGACAGAGGGAGGGGGAGAGACTGTTAAATGAAGGGGGATATTATTATGGTGTTGGGAGCCATTTTAGCTTCAGGACATGTAGTAAAAAATGGATGGCATCATGAATACCAAAACTAAAGTGAAAATAGGTAGAAAAAACAAGTAGGACTCAGTTCATCTGATATTTGTTTTGGTTGGTGCAACCATCTACACATTCCGTGAACATTATGAAATGAAATCATATTTTGGAAGCCAAAAAGGATTATATAATAATTTATGTATTTAAGTATTTTTATCTGTAAGGGGTTCTAATCATTTTGGCCCTATCACTGTAAATATGTATCATATTATATATACACTGTGTGTGAAGCATCCACAATCTCAAAAATAATATCTGCTTTAAGAAACAACCAAATCTGAATGAACATTGCGTTTCACTAACATTCAGTCAGGCACGCTTTTGTCAGTGAGAGATGGAAGTGTATCAAAGGCCATATGTAAAGCAGTTGCACTAAACATTTTTTTCTCACAACAACAACATCCAATCAATAGAATGAAGTAGACATTGTATTATTAAACCACTGTATACGCACATGAAAAAACTGTTTTGATGCTCTTCAATTCAGTTCCCTAAACATAGAAGTGCTGTAAGCATATTTTATAAAAAAAAGAAAAATGTGCAAAAAGTGGCTCTTTAGCATCAAAAGCATGCATTTAATCTGTGTAGCCTGTTTAACACTGGAGTCATTGCTATGCAGCGTGGCACCCAATGCCTTGCCCCCAGCCATTCACTGGAGTGCAGTGGAAGGCCAATGAGGATTCACCCGCTCCAGCCTCATTCGGTATTCATAACATGAAACATTCAGACAATGCCTCTCTCAAAAGGCCCCCTGAATGGAACGCCTTAATACTCATGTAAACAACTGGAGACCAATTACTTAATGAATTGGCCTCGCACGTAATGAGGTGGCGCATAAAGGACTTTAAATGCATTCTGTTGGCACTACATCCTGCGCTGTCAAACCACAAACAGTCAGATGTAGACATTTTTTTTGTTTTGCTGTGGAAAAAGCATCATAGCGTAGACCTGCAGTCTGTCTGTCTATCTATCTATCTATCTATCTATCTATCTATCTATCTATCTATCTATCTATCTATCTATCTATCTATCTATCTATCTATCTATCCAAAAATTGTCTTTGTTATGGCACAGTAATGTGGTCTGGTGTGTGTGTGTGTGTGTGTGTGTGTGTGTGTGTGTGTGTGTGTGTGTGTGTGTTTGTGTGTGTTACATGGCAGAGAAGGAGATTCTGCCTCAACATCCTGTATCCATGACCCTGTTGTCTGTCCTCAGGTTCTGATTGGTGTGTAAAACATTGTGATCTATAGTGTTTTAACCTATTAAAAACTGTGTATGAATTGGGTTTAAGCTGTGAGGACTATAGCAATAGTAAATGCTACTTTACATTGAATTGTATTTTATAGACATTTTAACTTTTTCTAAATAGGCATAGATAACAATTTGTTTTTAGTAATAGCCTACTGACAATTTGTAATTTTAATAAAGGGTCAACAAATGTGAAGGGTTTTGTTAAAACTGGGGAAAAGATGTTTTTGAAACATTGGTCTGTCTTCTGGGAGCTTCATGGTCTGGCAGTTTGTTGACCCAGTTATGTTTTTAAACACAAAGGTGCCATTTCAGTTATGCAAATTTGTAATACTTATCAGTGGCATATGTGTCAATTAAATGACAATTTCAAAAAACTTTTCACACAGCTGTTCTGGTCTCAGCACCTTCATTGTGCTGCTGCAATAACGTCATTTGAGGAACATTATAACATTGCTTTCAGTCTATCCACTGACATTTATATATGAACAGAATGAAAAAGTTATGAAAAAAAAACTTGTCTCTGTAGCCCTTTTGAATTACTACCCCCGTCTCTCTCTCTCTCTCTCTCTCTCTCTCTCTCTCTCTCTCTTTCTGTCTTTCTCCCCCTCTCTCTCTCTCTCTCTCTCTCTCTCTCTCTCTCTATGTTATATTTCTATTCCCAAGGTCTTGGCTAGGCCTTGAGCCACAGGCCTGTTTTTTCTCCTTCTTCTTTTTAGCGTGTGCTCCTCACAGCACCTCTTCAAGTCTGCTCTCATCGCTCGCTCCAGTAGGATAATGAGAACCCGGCGGCAGTTTACACCTCACGCCACATTTGTATTCAGATATAATTTGCCTTGTTATGCTTTTTGGCCCAGACAATATCAGAGAGCATTCACACAACCCCTGTGATGTTTTTAGCCAGCAAGAACAACATCAACACCAACAGAGCTAATTCAACTTGCTCTGATGGTGTGTGACAAACATACAATGAGGGAGAAAAAAACAACTGATACAGACATTTAGGTGTCGGCAGTGCTACATCGGTGTAAAGTCAGGTCATTTGTGCTAACAGGAATGAGTCATTTTAGTCGAATTGGGTGTGTTTGGGAACAAAATGAGAACTGTTAAATACTTATTCACATTTTTTTAAACTCCATCACCTTAGTGAAGAGTGACTCTCTTTTGTTTAGTATTGATATGGCAGTGATGAACACTAACAAAAACAAAGGAAATATCTTCAGCCATGCCAACATAAATAAACTTCACAATATATGAGAACAGATCTGGATGATGGACCCTGCTATTTCACAAAATACTCTCCAATCCCCACTAACACTCCCATTCCCTGCTTAAAAATGATGTCTGTTTGAATGCCATCTCCCCAACTCCACAAGTTCCACGTCTACGACCATGTAGACGTTAATAGAGAAATGAATGGAACACTTCACATCAGAAGGGCCAGATGGGCTGTGTAGTCAGGCAGCGGCAGCCTACAGTCATTATCATCTGATTAAAATGCATTGGTTTATCTGGCAGGAAGTTACACGAAATGGCACTCGGCATCCACTTCTCCTGCATGGAAAGAGTGAGTACACCAGAATGTACAGTCTGAGGACGGTGCTATGACACGGATATGGTAAACACTGAGTTAAAGGTTTAGTTAATGGTGACCAAAAGGTCTCATAAGTGTAAACATTGCTGATTTCCTAGTTGCTAGATTATGGCTGTTGCAAAACAATAGCAATAAAAAATACAAATAACGTCAACTGAAGATATTAAAACTACAAATATCAGACAAATGACACCAGTTGCCTTAAGCAACTTTGGACAATGCTAAAATGTACCTTGTTACTGTTTAATTAAAGTAAAGTAAAAGCTGTGTTTGGTTTGATAATGTGAAATACATATATTTTTATTATTAAAAAAAAAAACTGTTTCTGAAAACATGCTGAAAACCCTTGAAGTCAGTTTAACTGTGTTGTGGAGTTATGCAGTTTAACAGCTTTTAACCGCTTTTCACGGCTGGTGTAAGTAGGAAGGGACTAAAATGCATGCTGCTTACATCATGAGAATTATAGCACAGTACAGCACTGCATGGGCAGCCCCGCAGTGTTTTGAGCCTACCAATGACTATATGCAATCGCTGCAGCCTATACGCCCACATATTTACTCAAAATTAAAGAAGCTAGTAGTCACAATTATTTATTTGGAATAGGGAACTTAGATAAAGTATTATTTTGGCTTTGCCCTGCCTGTAAATCATATTGTTCCATATTTTCTCTTCTTTATGCCAGTAACTTTCCTGTGAGGATTACACTCTGCATTTGTAGGCTGTCAGTACCTCTTAGGAGATCTAAAGTAGAGTTTGTCCCTAAGTTCTTTTAGTCTTTGTCAAATACACTGATTTGGTCTTCAGATTCTGTACCCTGCCTTTGTAAGCATTATTGTTGTGTTCATTTCAGAGTGTGCTCATTTCCCCCAAACTTCAAGGTTTAGTTTCCAGTATTATTGGCCTGCAAAAAAAAACCCCTTGGTTTCAGAAATGGTTGCAGATTTTCTTTCTGTAACTCAATAACGTTGAAAGGAATACCTTGAATCTTTTATCCTTACCAGTTTAAAAAAAACATTTTGAAGGCAGACTTTGTATGACGATTTTACAGCACTTACTATTTGATTCTACATTGTAGGCCTACCAAATTTGGCACTAAACATTGATCATGCATCTTCAGTAGAGAGGAAGCTAAGCTATACATCTGGCTGTTAACCCAGTACACCCTTAACCCAGCTGATGAAGTGGTTCTCTAGCCCCTCAGGGAAAGCTTTTTTCACAACAACACTCTGTGTTCATCTTGCTCCTGGACACTGGCACTAAAATCACAGTCAGGATGCAGCTGCTTTGCAGGGGGCTTTCTGCGGACTCGCCAAATCCACAGCAGGCGTGGCACCACTAGTTAGCTTTTTACATCACCATATTTAGTCTACCCTTTGGTTTAATGATAAAAATAAATATAATGTTCGTTAAATGCCTAATGTGTTGAATAGGTCAATTCTTTACTTTCTTTTCTTTTTTTTTTCATCGAAATTTAGTTCTTACAGTACTGTATAAATATCGGACATCTGATGTTAAATGAATAATGGCTAAAGTATTTTTATATTTATATTTTAACCGGTGGGGGTGGGGTGGGAGTGTGTTTTTAAAGACACTATTAACATAACTATTAATATTAAGAGGTCCCCAAATTGTATTCTTTCGTAGGGTCCAAAATTTTTAGCGGTGGCCCTTTGTGTAACTTGAATGTTTGTTTCCTTTTCCTTAAGGTACTAACGGATAACAAATTATAAATAAAATACTAACTTCAGTAGTCTAACTGAATGGATGTTTTTGTAGCGACAGCATCTCTTCCAGTTTGCAAAAGCTAACAATGAGATCCATCACCGATCTCTCTCCATGGCCTAATTGAAAAAGACGGCCAGTAAAGCTGCACACTGAAACACTCTCTGTAGATGCAAAGTGGTTTAATTGGGCTAAATTGGTGTGAATTGAAAGCACTCGGTCAAAAACAAGAAACCTGACTGGCAGCCGGCCCTGCCAAGCCCTGACATCATGGCCCCGGTAACACGTTGGCGTAAGAGCCCTCACCTGCCCATTTGCATGGAAATCCTGAAGATGAGCGTCAAAGATAAAGGGTTTTAATAATAAACACATTTCCCCCTGTTAGCCTCCGGCTGGAGTGGGATTCAATTATCCCCCAACCCCCCCCCCCAAGCTCTGCTGGCTTGCTGTCGTATATTTGTGGAGGCAGGGGGCTTCGCCACAGGCCGTGTACATAACCTCCAAGCGTCACGCACTATGCTGCCATGGCATCGGCATCATCTAAACGCCCCCCATCCTTCGCCGGGCGATGGGTTGCGAGAGCAGCACACAGAGCTGTATTACTCACCCCCTAGAGAGGGCATGATTTGGGCTTATTTTGGGTGGGGGGGGCGGGGGCGCTTTAGAGAGGTCTGGCTAAAATTAGCCCCACACCGCCACAGTGCAAAATTCCATCAGGAAAAATTGGGTGGCAGAAAAACAGGAAAACATTAGAAACAAAACTAGGTTGCGTAGGGGTGCGCCTGCCTGTGGTCTGTTGCATCAGGTAAGAATAGAGATGGACACACGGCCTGTTCATGCATCAGACAGCGTGGCTATTGTCTGTGTGTGTGTGTGTGTGCAAGGAGGATAGAGAGCGCATACCAAGGCAAAGTGCTTTCATAAATCTCTATCTGATCGAGACCATCTAAATCAAAAACAGATTTATGAAAGCATTTAGGCTCTGTGGGTGTTCTCTGCCCTCCTTGCACTTGTCCTGTTTGTTTTGGAGTTGTACTGGGCAAAACACTGAACTTAGACATAGGCACAGACACCAGTTCTGCTTCCTGCAACTGTTGTCTGTCTGTTGCCAGCATAAAGATAAAGTTCAGGTATAGACTATGTATGGAAAAAGACTATCATCAATACAACCCAATTGCCAACACAATATAAACCATATTTCAGTTATTCACATTCTGGTTATGCTGCAATAATTCTGCAAAAATATTAATAGCAAGATGTCTGTGGTGCAGGGGATACTCATTATGATATAGAGCGTCTCTGCAGGTGTACACTTCTGGAGTTTGGGAACCAACAGCCTGCTGCATTCTGTCCTGCCCTAAAATTCTCACGCCTGTTCACACACTTCTCATGCTCTTTAACACAGCTCTTAGTATGACAGTGGCTTTTTGGAAATATTTCTGTGGTGGAATCAGTGTTTGGATTGCAAATACCTAATCTTGGCACCATCTTTGAGAAAAAAACATATCACAGCACACTGGTTAACCTCAGTGTTGTGGATTTCCTCACAAGTAGGCCCAGTGGATAAAAGCACATAGACACACACACACATACACACACACTCTCTCTTTCTCTCTCTCTCTCTCTTTCTCTCTCTCTCTCTCTCTCGCACACACACACACACACACACACACACACACACACAAAGACACATATGTGGCCTAGAGCCACACTGTGTTAGCACCTTATTTTCTCCCGTGCCTAGCTGCAAGCCCTCTGGACCATCTGACAGAAGCAAAGCACTGCTATTCAGCCCGTTACAATGCACTAACCTTGAAAACTAGCAACACAGAGAGCTGTGGAAATGCCTCCGATTTTCCTTTGGGAAGAGCACATGGAATTAAATATGATGGCGGGTCGTTTGAATAATGGAAAAGGTTGCGGTGGGTGACGAGACAGACTTTTGTGCCGGTTTAACCCTTCGCCAAGGTGGAGGTCAGTGCTTTTGAGTTGAGTTGTGTGCGCCTGGGTTTTTTTGTGATGTGGTGTATTCCTTTTAAGGCTTTTTTAAATGCTTAACTTAGGTCATGCTGTTGGAGATACTATAGGTTAATGAAATTATTGAAAAACACTTGAGAATATTTGAATCAAACTAAAATGTTTTCACTTTGTTTAATATGTATCTTTTAAACATTGTGCTTCAAACCTTAATTCATTTTAGTCATTTCTATCAGTAACTTGTGACTTGTTGAATGATTTACTTAGCGTTAGACACACTCTTTTGCGACTGCAAGCACTCCCACAATCCATTAAGCACTTTATACCGGGGAACAACTTAAGGTAATTTGCCAGATATGTCCATTTTAACCTGAATGTAGATGATGAGGTTCAGAGTTTAATTTTTCAAATTAAAAGATAATGTGTGCCTAACTAAGGAACTAGGATAGATGGACCAAGATGATGATACATTTAGAGAAAGCTTTTTAAAGATTTAGAATTAAATTTAACTTGCTTACACATTGAGACAAGCACATCCTCAACCTTAAGGCAGTATTTGCGCACCATCAGGCTTGGTCAAGACTGACCCCTACTGGGTGGAAGTGGAACAATGCAAGTGCATTTGGGGAACTAGGGAAAAATATTCAGTTCAGCACACTTAACAGAAGGTATGTTTGATTTCTGAGTGGCATCTCATTTTAGTCATTTTTAAAATGCAGCTAACTCTTTATTACACATATTTTTGTGTCTTCCAGAGCTTGTGAGACATCACAATCAAAAGCCACCACTACGCAGTGGCATGCTGAGCCGGTTAATGGACAGCCATAAGTCAATAAATGACCGGGTCCACCAGCTGTCCTCGGCCCTCTGATGATGTTTGAGGAGGAGCTTAAAGTCCAGTCTAAACTATGAATGCACACACAAGGGGATTACATGATACACTCTCAAGAAGGGTACACACTCACAAGTGGATAGGGCCAGGTCTGTGTGCAAGGACTCATGTTGCATGTGCCTGAGGACTTAAGGACTTAATACATTCTAAACCAATTTAGTCTAGCTGAATTTTCTTAGGGACCGAAGTATCTTCAGTATCTGGTCTAGCTAAGCATTTCTCTAGTATATATATTTTTAGCAAATTATGTGTATCATATATCATATCATCCACTGCTAAAATCACCACTACAAGATAGATAGATAGACTAAATCACCCTAAAATCACCACTACTATATATATATATATATAGATAGATAGATAGATAGATAGATAGATAGAGAGAGAGATAGACACCCCCCCACAATACCTCCCTTCCTTTTTTCAATGGTACTTCTTTTCTAGCCGTGGCTGCTTTCATCTTCATCTGCCCAGTGCATGTCTACTCTGCTGGCCTTGACTAAAGATATTGCCATGGGCTCAATGCACATGCTGTGTTTTGTATGTGGCCAGCTGTGGCCTAATGGTTAGGGAGTTGGTTTTGGGATCAGAAGATCACAGGTTTGATTCCCGTATCAGTAAAAAAAAGCAAAACAAAATGTGGGTGGAGGAATGAATAACCAGTGCTCTCCTGCACTTTCATCCCTGAGCAAGGCATGTGAGTGCACATTATTTCAGGGGGACTGTCCCTGTACCTTATTCACCGTATGTCGCTTTGAATAACAATGTCAGCTAAATGCAATGTAATGTAATGTTTTCCTCCCGAGTAGTAAGAATTATCGAGTTTATCCACCTACCAATAGACTTTATTGACCTTATAATAGAGTTTACACACTAAATACAACTTCTGTCATTCCAAACAGTAGCGGTTTTAGGCACGGGCCTAAATTGGTGCCCCCCTGGTGAACTGCTGAACTGCAGGCGCCCTTCTTGCTGAGAAGGTACCATGCACAGAAGCAGCGTGTCTTACCACCACAGCCCGGTAGGAATGGTTACGAATCTTCAACTGCAGCCCTTTGGAAACAACACTGGTGCTTTTGCTGCAGAAAGAGTCTGTTTTTTTTTTTTTGGTTAAAGTCCAGAAAGAAGTTAGTGAAAGACTGTGGGAAGAAACTTGGAAATGGAACTCTTGATGATGATGATGATGATGATGATGATGATGATGATGGAACGGTATCATTTGGCAAGTTTTTTTTTAGTCCATTCTTGGCCATGTGGACATCAGACACACACAACATGCCATGGGATTCTGTTCCCCTGGTCGAGTTACAGAAATTGTCTGTAATCCCTCTTAATCACCAATTTCTGATGCCGTCTGTTAAAGGGTTCCATGTTACCAGGTTCAGAGGTTCCCCGACTCATAGAGAGCAGCAATTAGGCAGGATACCTTAAACAGCGGGGGTGAGTTTTTGCACGCCTCGGCTGGAACATAAAAGCCACGGCGTTCCCCCGCCTTTTGGGCCCCTGCCTGTTCAGAACTCCAGCTCCCAGGAGTCTCGGCGTCCTGCTGTGAGGAAGTGTGTTTGGCGGCGGCGGGCGAATCGGAGAGCTGATTGATTAGTAGCCGGGCCTGGCTAATGAGAGACTGTCTGATCAGCAGGGGTTTTCTCATCTCTTCACCCACAGCTTCTTTCTCCCCCCCGCCTTTGCTCTCTCTCTCTCTCTCTCTCTTCCTCTCTCTCTCACACACACACACTCTCTTTCTCTCTCTCTCTCTCTCTTTCACTTTCTGTACCTTTTACTGTCTCTTTCTCTCTTCAGCACTCTGTTTTTTTGTCTTTCTTTTTTACTTTCTCTTGCTGTCTCTTTCTCCCTCTTCCTTTCACTTTCACCTTCTCTTGCTTTCTCTGTCTTTCTGTTGTCTCTCACTCTCTCACTCACCTTCTGTCTCTCTTTCTTTCTCTCTCTCGAACCTCTCTCTCTCTCTATCTCTCTGTCTCCGAGCAGGAGATTTACTCTACATGAGGTCCAGCATTATGTCTGCAAGGCCTTTGTATGTCATGGATGTAGAGTGATTGATCTCTTTTAGCAAATTGACCAACATGAAGGGAAATAGGGTGACTAATGATGAACATGGCCTATCAGGCCCGTGTATGTGGAGGAGAGCGAAGCAATGCGTGTGGGCAGAGACACAACGGTACAGCTCAGTGTAAATGATACAACTGAAAGCTTGGCCTAATGGCAATTAGCTCCTGAATATGTCAGTCGACACACTGATCATATGGATTCCTGTAAAGCTTAAGAATACAAAGGCAATTGGACTGTGGGTCTATTTTTAACATCGGTGTACCGATGTACACATTCCTTTATTCGGTACTATCAGTGTAAAAGTCATGATAATGGCGTAGGTGCTTTTGTTGTATCTTTTTGGAAAAAACAAGACAGACTAAACAGTTAGTCTTGAGATTGCAATGGCTTTATCTGAATTGATTAAAAATAAGTAATTATAATTACATAACAACACCTGTGTATAATTTAAGGGTGGTTGTACAGGTATTTTGCTATGTTTTACCCATCGATTAAAGAGCAATGGGAATATGTTGTAATTAAGAGAGAAAACAAATAGAAACCTGACTAAACAAACAAAACACATGTAATGTATGCCAGAGCGTTAGTAAAACCTCCCTCACACCTCCTCAAACCGATACGCTACTGACTGAGCTAATAGCCCAGCTTTCAGCTCACTTGGCAGCATGTCTGTCTCTCATACCGGAGTTTCTGTGAGGTTGTAGGTTCGAGACTGGGTCTAGACTGCGTAGGAAGACCTCTGTTACACAAAGCAACACCTAAGATACTGTAGATACTGTTCTACCTGACATTTATGAGCATCTGGGATTGTACCTACATGGCAAAGCACTGCCTAATCATATATTTTTAAAAAGCTCTCCAGGGAGGAGTAAATGCGATTTCATGTACAGTAAGCCATATTCTACCTTTCAGTGTGACAAATATCTCCGGGTCTTCTCTGCACACTCACAACCACACCTTACAGTCAGTAGTTTTTTGACTGTAACTTTGGCATAAATGCACTTAAGTAGCCATACATTTTTGGAAAGCTCTTTACAACTAGTTGTGATTTAATGTATAAAAAGCCATGCTCCACTTTTCTGTGTGCCAAATGTATCCATTCTTCAGTAGGAGATGTGTGTGCGAAATGTCTCAGCCTGTGGGACACTGATTTGCTGCTGGGATTGCTAAGAAGCGAATAACTAAACCATACTTTTCTGTCTTTTTAATACCATCCCTTATAAAGCATTCTTCTACATTGTTAGATGTGTGGTCTCTGCTGTTTTTGTATTGAGGGGGCAAGAATATGTCACACCTTAAAGTACAAAAAGCAAACATGTAGGTTGTATTGTAACAGGGTGTGTTGTGCTTTTGTATGAATGTAAATTGGCGAAATAGCTCCAGTTATAAGGCCATACAGCCTATTACATATAGAAAAGAAAACTCATAAATGCTATTTAAAACTATAATGCTCGGTGCAATTTTCGTATTTACACAGCCAATGAATTCAATTCCCTTATGTTCAAAAGCCGACAACTACAATACGATTATGTTAAGGGGAGATCACCATGTAATGGACTGTCTACTTGATGTAGCTTTTTTTTCTCTCTCTCCACCTTGCTTTATTGTGACCGCTGTCAGAAGCCTTTATGAGCTCCCAATTTATTCCCCAAATGACATATTTAACAGATAAAATGGCTCTGAATTGAGCTCATTAATGGCTTATGGATGCAGTGCCTGCGGGGCTGGGGGCTATGTGTGCGTGTGTGTGTGTGTGTGTGTGTGTGTGTGTGTGTGTGTGTGTGTGTGTGTGTGTGTGTGTGCGTGCGTGTGTGTGTGTGTATGTGTGTGATTTCTGGAACTGCCACATAATGGAGGGACACCTTTTTTCCAGCACGCTCTCCAAAGCATTTAGTTTAATGCTCTGGTAGCCTCGCTCTGGGCTGCGCAGGTCAAGTTCTAACTGCTCCATACTCCCAGCACTACTATACCCGCCAACAATGGGCCTTCACAAACACATACATCAACCCATGAAGTGTGTGTGTGTGTGTGTGTGTGTGTGTGTGTGCGTGCGTATGTGTGTGTGTGTGTGTGTGTGTGTGTGTGTGTGTGTGTGTTTGTGTTCGTATTTATACATGTGTGTACAGATGCCTCTGTGTGTATGTCTGTGTGTCTCTGGGCATCAAATAGAGAAAGAGTGAGGTCAGGGAGAGAGATTGAGGAGAAGAGCATGTGTATCTGTATGTGTGTGTGTGTGTGTGTGTGTGTGTGTGTGTGTGTGTGTTCTTGCATAGACGTGGGTGCATGTTTCTGTAGGAGAATAAGAAGGGGCATGAAAGAGAGAAAGACATTCACGCTGGACCTTGAGCAGGCGTTCGGAGACTCTGGGATGTGGCACTCACATAAAGGTACACATTCTTTGGTTGCTCCAGAGCAAAAAAGCATCCAAGCTTTGTTAAATACAACAACTGGCCTCGTGGACCCCCGTCCCCCCATTACATTACATTGCATTGCATTACATTGTAAAAGTGATTACCTGACATATTCTCTTGCAAATCCATACCCCACCCCCTACCCTATCCCACCCTTCTTATGAAGGCTGGTACACTTCTGCTCAAAAATAGATAAAACAAGAAAATGTGCCGGACTGGTACCTAATCTTCGCTCTAAATGATTTGTCTCAGTGGGGGCAGGCAGGCGACGGAGGCATTTGAAAAGCTCTGAATGTGTCAGTGCAACAGCTCCCTGTGGACATCGGCCTTCTTTTCCTATTAAATTTGTCCCATTGTCGTCACCGAGCGACTAGGGGACAGATTTAATTTGCCACATCGTCACACGTTTTGACAGGTCATTCAGTCCAGCTCAAACCCTGCAGCCAAGAGCAGGGAGATTAGTGCAGCGTGGATATGATTATGTTCACCTATCAGTGACGGAGCAGGCAGTCAGGGCTCATTTATGAAGCGATCAACTGCTATAGACCAGAGAGAGAGAGAGAGAAAGAGAGAGAGAGACAGACAGACAGACAGAGGCAGAGAGGCATAGAGAAACAGAAAGAGAAAGATTGTGTGAGTGTGTGTGTGAGAGAGAGACAGACAGTGAGAGAGAGAGAGAGAGACAGAGAGAGAAAGAGAGGGAGAGAGAGGAAAAGAGGTGTAAGGTGGGGGAGAATAGGCAGAAGCTGTCACAGAAGTGACCCCAAAATACCAACCTGATTCGCTCCCTATCTCCACTAATGGGCTTTAAATACCAGATGAAGATAACCAGAGTGAGGGACAGCTTGATTTAAAAACAACCCAAACCACTCCCTTCTTTCTTCCTCTATCTTCCGTCTGTATGGTCAAATGTGCCCCTTGTCTTTTTTATATTTCTCTCTCTTTTGCTTCTGTCTTTCTCCCCATCCTGCCACCTCTCTTCTTTTTACAACAGTAATTGAGTAATTACCTATGTGACACCAAAGTGTCTGCTTTGACTGTGATAACGTGTTTAGTTTTTATTTTTACTCCCGCCACTGCGAAGCACGTTGTGACTGTAAAGCACTATATAAATACATTACTTACTTACTTATTATGCATGTCGTGAATGTCTCATAATAACACATTATCCATCCTTATCAATAGGATGTTGTGTTAAGCTCAGATGAACGTCTCTCACAGCACTGCATAACTAGAAGACAGAAGTGTTAGCAAAATTATATATATTATTAGAGTCTTTTTAGCTGGTTTAAATCTTACCAAAATTGTATATATTTATTAAAGGGGTCCTTCCGCTAAAAACCACTTTGAGTAGCTCTATTTACAATGTGGTGGGTCACAACAACCAGTATATACACGCAGCACTCCAAGACGTGAAATTCGACCCTCATGGTTTTACTGGTCATTGAAGGGTCAAGATAACCAAAACGAGTGGATCAGAGCAGGCTAAACCTATCTACGTCACTAGGTCGTAAGCCCCGCCCAGAGCAATGTGTGGCACGCCCACATCGCAGAGGAAGAACAGTGGACAGAAGCTAGGCGAGCGAAAGACAGCAAATTTGGCCAATCAGAAGTGCCTTATTGACACGTCATGGATATTCACGAGGGACACCGGAAAAACCAGTCGTTCAACCACTAGACCTGTTCTAGCTTACAGAAAACAGCGTCAAGCAAGAGATCTAGGACATCATTTTTCACATAAATGACGCACAAAACCATAGTGGCGACACAGAACTATGAATAAAAATAACGATGAAAGTTCACCTTTAAAAGAAACTAGATCAATAGAGTATTTTTTGTCTAGTTTAAGTCAATAAATATACACTATTATTATGAATGTATTACTATTTCTTTAATTATTAGTTTTGCAGTGTGGAAAACTCTCACCTCCTTGTGTACCTCAGAGCGCTGGGCTGTGATGAGGTGTGATGCGCAGTGTGTCTGGGCCCTCTCACATTTGTTACAATGCAACGGCCCTTTGAGAGGCTTAGCCCCATGTGTAGAACAAGCGGTCCCGCGGGTGCATTTGTGTGTGTGTGTGTGTGTGAGTGTGTGTGTGTGTGTGTGTGTGTGTGTGTGTGTGTGTGTGAGGGTGTGTGGGGGGGGTTGTGGGGTGGGGTGGGGTGCCAGTTGCGGGATGGACCACCAACGCACTCGGGGCCACCAAGCTGTGCAAACAGAGGCCCAAACAAAAGCACAAAGATGCCTAGTTGAAAAAAAAAAACCCTTCTTTGTGCCACCCGCTCCTGCGACTGCCATTTAGCACACATTAGAGGGGTGCTTCCTATTGGAACTGCCCCCCCCCCCACCTCAACCCCCGCCCATAAATTCATTGGTGCCTTTTCTTAAACAGCGTAGCGCCACTGGTTAGAGATGGATGCTCTCTCTCTCTCTGTCTCGCTCCAAAATGTCCTCCATCTCCTCTCCTCTCTTCTCCCTCAACTTCTTCTCTCCCAGGGCCCCTGTTGTTGTTTGCGATGGGCTGAGCGTGCATCTGAAAGCATATGTTGTGGTAATGAGACAAGAAGGAAGCACCACCTTTTGTTCTTGCATTTGTGGAAGGGTGTCCTCTTCCCATCTCCAGCATCACAGAGGTGTCAGTGGGTATCAACCAATGTGTTGACCCTGTCTCAGTTCCACAGTTAGCTGTTGGTCTCTGATGCAGTTAGGAAACGTTTATTAAGAGAGATCCTACATAGCCATTTGTCTTACTGATTTTCTGGTAGGTCACTGTTACTGTTGAAGCTTTAAGGACTTGGCCCATTGTGTTGGAATTCTATTAAGGTCTACATGGTTATACTTGTGTGCAGTCTCTTCTACAAGCTTTAAACTACAAGGAATGTAAAAAAGGGATAACTAAAAAAGCATTTGGAGAGCGCAGACCTCTGCCAAGCAGTTCAATTCCCACCCACGTCCCCTCTGAGACTGAGTGTCAAAGAAAAGATTGGGATTAAAATCATTAATGTGTAAGCCAAATACTGTATATTGGCTGTATACTGTATACTGTATATACTGACTAAAAGACTTGTACTCTCAGAGATGTAGAGAGATCAGTCAGAAAAAAACCTACTTAAGGACTTAATTCAGTTGTTGTTCAGTATTTCACATTTCCAACTTTAAACTTCAGAACATTCTCCAGCATTTACCT
Organism: Setipinna tenuifilis; assembly: GCA_030347295.1. Taxonomy (NCBI): domain Eukaryota; kingdom Metazoa; phylum Chordata; class Actinopteri; order Clupeiformes; family Engraulidae; genus Setipinna; species Setipinna tenuifilis. The sequence goes on along the minus strand of CM059282.1, from coordinate 7,053,050 downwards.
CCACGTATTTTCACCTCAGCAAAGACAAGCCGTAACAGTACCCCTAAGACAACAGAATGCTTAAAATACAGTATAAAAAAAACTAAAGTGAAAGTGAACAGCAACTCACTGTGGACAAAATGAAGGGATATAAACAGCTGAGAAAAAAGGAATGCAAACGAGAGAGAGAGAGAGAGAGAGAGAGAGAGAGAGAGAGAGAGAGAGAGAGAGAGAGCGCTAGTGTGTGGCCTCTACAGTCTGCCATTCCAAGTGCAGTATGTAGAGAGAGAGTGGTGAGTGAGGAGAGGAGAAGGCTACAGATCATTTCAATGGCCACTTAAAACCACTGTCTCTCCTTCACATACAGGCTAAATGTATCTGTACTGTGTGAGAGGAAATGTTGTGCGTGCGTGTGTGTGTGTGTTTGTGTGTGTGTGTGTGAGAGAGAGAGAAAGAGAGAGAGTGTGTGTGTAAGTGTAAGTGTGTTTATGTATACTGTATGTGTATGTGTATGTGTATGTGTATGTGTATGTGTATGTGTATGTGTATGTGTATGTGTATGTGTATGTGTATGTGTATGTGTATGTGTGTTGGAGTGCCTATGTGTGTGCAAGTGTATGTGGAAACATGTGTGTAAGTGGTCACATGTAATTTGGGTATTAAAAGCTGTAAAGGGCTTGGCCAGTATACATTAACATATGCTTTCTATGCCATCTCGTTGTCTGGCCACACATACCCTTCACAGTAAGTGTGTAAAGCTTGTCTCACCTTGACCCCTAATGACTTTGTTGTAAAAGCATGAACACGTTAACCCACACAATAAGGGTGCATTATGTATCAGTGCAATGGGGATTCACAATACAGTTTGTGTGTCTGTGTGTGTGTCTGTGTGTGTGCGTGCGTGCATGTGTGGAAATCTTAATAGTATGTGTGGCATGTATCACCAACCCTTCCCAGTAAAACATTGTTTAGTCTTACTATGTACTATGTACATGGCTAAGATATATCCAGTCATCAATATTTTCACCTTTGTGATGTTTTTGTGCCTCTGCAAAGCAGAACTATAAAATCTAGCAGTTTTTAACTGCTACAGCTTAGTTAAGGTGGCAGGGATGCAGTGTTAAGGTGGTCGCCTTAATTATAAAGCACTGGAGAAAAAAAACACTGACTATTAGTTACTCCTGTTATGCATATTGTGCATAATGTCATCATGTCATCCTTCTATTACCATGATCCCCAGCAGTGAGGTTTGGGTCTTTGATTGGCCAACCATTTTAACATTTTTGCACAAGAAAACAGGCTGCATATGTTGGGCAAACATTGGGGTGTGCAGTCCCTTTTGCCCCAGCTGTGATTGGACAGGAGCAGAGGCCACCTCAGCGTCCACTCAGTGGGCATGAGCCATGTGTGTGTCTCCTCCAACACTGTCAGCAAACACGGCAGAAATATCTGCACCTGCATAAAGACAAAGCTAAGAAGAGATGGTGAGGAGAAAAAAAAAGGCGGCTAGGTCGATCATTCATGTATAGGATTAGTTAATCAATAATACATGTCATTAGCAAACCTGCTGCAGGTGATACTACTAGTACTACTACTACTACTACCAACAATGATGCCTGGATAGCAAGCTATTACAACAACAACAACCTCACCCTTCAAAATGAAAAAAAATGAACAAAAATATGTAAATGCCGTTTAGTAACAATGTTTATAATGAGAAGGACTATGTGTAGTTCTGCTAGGCTCTTTAGTGCTCTCTGGCTGAGAAAGTCACTGTCGTCGAACCACCTCACCTCTCTTTGGAGAGTCAGTGAGTTCTCCACTGTGAATGTCCTTTTATGAGATCCTCTGAGAGAGCAGAGAAAAAAACGGACCCTGTGAGAAAACATTGCTAATAGATGGCATGAAAAGAAAAGGTATGATCTGCACACCATAGCTCCCATATAAGAGTTTATTTACATGATGTTATAAACACATCTTCTTGTTACACAGTTTTGTTGCGATCCAGCACCAACCTAAAAATAGGGCTTAGATATATGCGATTTTACTCTACATTGTTTATATAAAGATGAAACATGAATTGTTGAAGCTGAAAGCTGAAGATTTCTTTTAAGTTTCCAGGCTGGACAGGGAACCATCGGAGTGGGTATTCAGCAGATCCTAACATGCGTCTGAACACTAATATATGTCTGAATACCAATACATGTGAATGGAAAAACATGGCTTGTAGAAAAGGACTGCATAATCACTTAATACATCCATGCCAACATTGAATAAAGAAGACAAAAGAGAGCTTTCCCATTTCCCTTCCCCTTAAGGTCATCTTGAACCAGTAGATCTATGAGAAAACGTAGATCCACAACTGAACACACACTTTCATAACACAAGGTGAAATCTCTTATTTCATTATCAACGCTGATTCAAAATGACTGTCGACTACATGAAATGCCTTGGTAATATTCACATGTTCACTACTTCTAAAGAAAAGGTCCATTTATGATGAGAGGAGTATTTTCAATAATATAAAATAAGTGACATAGAAAGAAAGTATGAATAGCATGAAGACATTGTATGAAAGATGAAAAGTCCACCAACAATGACAAAGACAAATTTTTATTTTAGCACTTGTTCTTCTCAGTGAGAGCTACCTCAGTTCAGCACCTTCAGATGGATTTCTATAGGAGCCATCTTTTTCAAAATGTCCTTCACAATGATTCAACACAGCCATCAGGGTCAACACAAGAACTGTCCTGACAACAGCAGATAATACCCTTGAATTGACCCTTGAATCTTCACCCACAACAACCAAACATAAAAACCTCACAAACGACAGAAACCTTCTCAAGGTGTTGAAAAGAGATCTGGGCACAGCTAGGGTAGATAAACACAATTGACCACAACACAATAAACACAACTGACCACAACATAAACCCGGATAGGTCAGTCAGGTCATGTACTTAAATGGTTTTAATCATATATTACTGAAATTTTATGTCAGTATTGGGGTCCACGTATCCAAAGACACATCCAAAGAACACTACATGCTCTTTGGGGTCAACCATGTCCTACATTTAAAGCATGCTTACGAGTATTCAAAGTTGTTAAGTATCTAGCCATATGCTATATCACTGACACACTATCCTTTTCCATTTCTGCATGAGACCTCACATCCGCTGAGACCGGCCTTCTGAGGATTTTAGAGGCACCACCCAAAGGGTTCAGTGAAGCAGCCTTCTCATACTATACCCCAAAGACATGGAATTTCTTGCCCCCCCCCATCAGAGAGGCAGAATCCATTAACAACTTTAAACGACAACTCAAGACTTACCTGTTCAACCTTGCCTACACTACACTCCCTGGTAAAAGACTTTCAGTCCCTTTGAAGCACTGTTGGAGCACTTTAAGCTACACCCTTTGTATAAAACTTGCTATGTGGGTAAAAATTACTATTATTATTATTCTCTCCAATGCCAACTCCAACTCCAACTCCAACTCTAACTCCATCTTTTCTTGCTTTTCTACTTCCCTTGGCCCACAAGCAGACACCCACAGACACCAACACAACCCAATCGATTAGAGCTAACAGGCTTCCGACAGGAGCAATGCCAACCTGTCAGCTGTTTGAGTCTGTGTGTGTGGGACAGAAAGAGAGAGAGAAAATGTGTGTGTGGTACTCTTGTCTGTGTTTGTGTGTATGTGACAGAAGAAGAGGGGGAGGAAGAAATAGAGTGGGAATGTGTGTGTGTATGTGTGTGTGTGTATCCAGAAAACACAAAGCCAATTAGAAAGTGCACCCAAGTGAGCAACGGGAGCTCCATCAAGGCACCATTACACACAACCACCTACTCCCCCCCCCCCCCCACTCTTCTCCCCCCTCCCTCCCTCAGCCATTTATCAGTCCCCCAGACAGAGCTGCCAGCAAGCCAGCCAGCCTCCTCTCTTCCTCCAAGGGAGCCACCTCCTCTGCAGCGTGGGTCATCCTTAATCCAGGGGGAGGTGTCCTCCCATTGTGTCGCGCTCGGCCCCCCTCAAAGGGAGAGCTTTAGTTAAACATCTATTAGGAGGGGCCCGACTCCAGCCCCCTGACCCTCCCCTGACTGCAGCCAGCCCCTGTGTGTGTGTGTGTGTGTGTGTGTGTGTGTGTGTGTGTGCTCGCCCGTCTGATGCCTGCCTGGCTATACAGTAGGCTTGCTGGAGGTCGGCTGCTAAATGGACCCTCCACAGCTGTTCCACCAGACCCGTCTGACTGCCACCATCAATCATCTGCGGGAGCATCCGAATGGAGGCCAGAAGGAAGGTGTCACAATGGCACAATACTGGAGTGTATTTAGGGGGAGGACACTGACATTAGGCTACTTGTAACAGGGTGCGTATGGCAGAGATGAGACAACACAAGCTTCCTAAACACTGATTTGCTGGGTTCTTTACCGCTGAGTGTGTGCAATTCCACCTCAGGGCAGTCTGCAACAGTTATTGTAATATAAGATAAAGTAATAGTTTTTTATGTTGTTTTAATTAGTAGTTAAATAATATGATACACGGTAACTGGTGTGTCATTCTGTGTTCAAAATATATCATGAAATCCTAATGATCAAATTTTTTATCTGTTATATGCCTCAATATAACTTTGAAAAAAAAAACACATCTATACAAAAGGTATTGTATTTCCTTTTCTTTAAATTGTGTTGTGCAGTGTTAATTACAGTATGGAGATCTAGGTCTATTCATTACAAACATTACATTACAGAAATTGATTCTCAAAACTAAGCAATTTAACCTACACTTGTTACAGTATCCTGTTAAAATAATGAAATAACCGTTCCCATTAAAGGTTTAGTGTTGTGTGATAGTGTTTAGTGTGATAATGAGGTAAAATACAAGGAGACAGAGAAATTCCATAATTTTTTTTATAAACATCAAACTAAACAAGGTTTACTGTCACCAACCAGTGCCTCTAAACTGCTTCATTATGACGAGGGTGAATGGCTAACTCAGGAAATCCTGTGCGTGGGTCCATCTCTCTGCTGAAGCGGAGGTCGGTTGCTTCTCCGATAATTACCTCGGCAGTGGTGAACACCTCCAGATCTCCGAGCACGTGACCCCCGACGGTCTTCCCGTCTTTATCCGAGAGGCAGATGTGCAGGTGGGCATCCTTGTTCAGTGTTCCCACCAAAGACACGATCTCAAACCGCTCCTGCAGCCGAATCACCTCACATCACGAAAGAAAAAAAAACACACTTTAACTCATAATATAAGGCCAAGAATGACAATGACATTGCACACCACACATGTTACACAGTCAGCCCCAGAATGGCAAATTGGGTTTAAAGAGGTACTTGAGAGAAGGCCTTGGCACAGGGCTGTCAATAAGTATTACCAGTAGAGTGGTTTGTACAGAATTTCTTTTTTCTCTCTTTTTTTGTACTCTTGCCACAAAGAGTACAGTTACAGACGTCTGTGCCACTGGCACTGCTGGCAAACCCGAAACCACCAGCTGTTGCCAGATTACCTCGTTGGTATTCTCCGCGGTGGCGTTTGCCAGCCGCAGCGTTGCCTTGGTGACGCTACCCACGCAGGTGATGATGAATGGGGCTCGGAGTTGCCTTTCCTCCACGAACGAGATCAGGGAGGACAGCAGCTCCTGACCGGGGCCCAGACGCAGAGCGTGGACCCGCAAACCAGAGCCTTGGTCAGCCTTCGGGAGAGGAGAGGAGAAGAGATGGGGGGGGGGGGGCAGAGGAGAGAAGCAGAGCGGAGAGAGAACAAGGAGGAAAGAGGAGAGATGGGAGTGAAGAGGAGAGAAGAAGAGAGGGGAGGAGGGGAGAGAAGAAGAAAGAGGAGAACAGGAGAGGAGGGAGGAGAGAAGATGGGAAGAGAGAGAAAGGGGAAAGGAAAAGAAGAGAGAAGGCAGAAGAGAGAAGAGAGGAGAATAGGCGAAAGGAGATAATAGAGATGGGAGCAGAGAAGAGAGGAGAATAGGGTAGAGGAGAGGAGAAGAGATGGAAGCAGAGAAGAGAGGAGAATAGGGTAGAGGAGAGGAGAAGAGATGGAAGCAGAGAAGAGAGGAGAATAGGGTAGAGGAGAGGAGAAGAGATGGAAGCAGAGAAGAGAGGAGAATAGGGTAGAGGAGAGGAGAAGAGATGGAAGCAGAGAAGCGAATATGAAAGGGGAGAGGGAGGAGAGGATAGGAGACGGGCAGAGAAGAGCAGAGGAGAGGAAAGGAAAGAAGAGAGGGAGAAGAGGGTAGACAGAAGAGAGGAGAAGAGACAAGAGGAGAGGAGAATAAAGGAAGGAACAGGAGAGGAAAGGAGAGAGGGAGGAGAAGAGAGGAGACGGAACAAGAGTAAAAAGGATGGGAGGTAAAAGGACATAGGTAAAAATAAAGACAAGTGGAACAGTCATTTTGAAGTCAATATTATAGAAAGGATAAATTGAACAAGAATGCATGAACTTAATACAAATACAGAAAGGTAGTTGTGGTATGCCATTGAGGTGGCAATTTATTATCTTTTTCTCTAAAAATGGTATGGTGTGTTGTATTCATAGGAGGAAGCCATATAATCAAACCAATTTATTACATCTGGCAGCTGAGCGAATACACTCTGTTCCTCAATATCATAAGCAAATGATGTCAACAGAGTTCTCAAGAGCATTTATGAGATAACATTAAATAAACATTATTTTCTACAGCTGCGGGTAATTCCATACTTGGCAAACAGGCTTTATTTGAAGTGTGTACTTTCAGTTCACAAGGCTTTAGTTTATTCTAGAAGGGCATGTTAAAGAAAGAGCGGTCCATATATGAAAGAAAGCTTGTGTGTGCGGTAGTGTCTGTATGAATGTGTGTGTTTGTGTGTGTGTGTGAATGCAGGAGCGAGTGACCAGCGATGGCTGCCTGATTGAAAAAGAGAAAAAAAGAGGAAAAAAAAGACGAGGGCTGTTTGCGTTTGTCGGTAGCCGGGTCACTGGTTCCATTCAGCACATCTCTCTTATCCGCTCATCTTCTTTATCAGCCTCTCATTCTCTCCCTTGTCCCTCCTCAATGGCCCCTCTCTCCCAGGCCCAACACACACACACACACACACACACACATGCACACACACATACACACACACACACACCCCATACACACAAACACACACACATACCCCATACACACACACACACATACCACATACACACACACAAACACACCCATACACAACCAGCCCCGCCCCAACACAACACAGCACAACACAACACAACTCCAGCCTTATCTGCCTTAGTTCTCCCCCAGACTTCTCCACACACTCCTCACAGTGAAAGGGGGCCTGGTGGTGAAGGCCACCTGGATGGGGAGATGGAGGCTGCAGCAGCCTGTCGTCCTTTTCAGACCCCCCCCCCCCCCCCTCTCTGGGCCACAGGACAGCTGCGGTATTGTCAGGACGGGTTCGTAGTACATCCATACGCCCATTCAAAGCTCCCAATTGAACGACCCCTCCCCACACACACGAACACACATACACATACGCACACCCATCCATTCCTTGGAGACTGTGGTAATTATAAACTGGTCAGCTAGTTAGAGACAGCTTTCCTAAAGAGCCCCCCCCTATCTTCCTTTCTTAAACACGCCATACTTGTGTGTGTACGAACACATACACACACACACATTTCTACCTCTGTTTGCATGTATGTACCTGAGTGTTTGCCCCCTCAGCAATGATGAGACATTTGGGAGACCACTGAGGCACTTTTTGTCGGTGAGGGGAGAAATGTGTTGGTAAATTGAGTAGATAAAGTCTGTAACATCAGAAGTTTGCTCCCAGACATACTTTTAATGATGTCTGATAAAGGGCTCACGCCCAAAATGTCACAAATAAAAAAGAATTTCTGGGAGCATATTACTAGTGTTGCAGACTTTATATACTCAATTTATGAAGCCTGTTCCGTGGCCCAGCGCTTTGCTCTGCTCTTGGAGAGGAGGAGCGAGCAGCATAGAAAGGCCTGTGTGCTTGGATGGTGGTCCATTCATGGCACTAACAGGATCATCACGGCCAAATAACCACAAACATGACCAGTTACCACTACTATGGTGTCAGCTTCCACCTGTCACAGCTAATAACAATTTTGGGAAACACCTTTTGTGTTATGGCCTGTACTGCCACTTTATGGTAACACAAGAATTTGAAATTATTAAGCCCCTGTGTATGGTCCCCCCATTCTTTACCCTGAACTGTTTTTGTACTTAGGCACCAGGCAAAATAATGGAGAATTAGACGAAGGACAGACACCACTTTTATACCCTTCTCTGAAAACCATTTTGGCTATGTTATAAATCTGCACTTGTTTAGGCAATGGAAAGAAGATCCACAATGTATTCCTCTTTTCCTCTAGTTCCTAGATGCAGCCAATGCAAATACTTTTGTTCAATATCACATAGCAGAAATGATTCCAAACACTAAATGGCAACACTAATAAAGGGTCCGGTCACTAATGATCAGTAATGGGCGGACTGGTGATAACACAAGATGGGACTGCCAGCCAATCCGCAGCCATTTCCTCCCTGTGCCATGTGGATACACATTCCGTCTCAGTCTGTGGGACCACCTGGCTTGTTGTTCATTATAATACATGGGGGGCTCAGCCCCCTTTTCCCCTGATAGTTGCCTCCCACCCCTGGGGAGGGAATAATCTACTAGCCCAGTGGGGGGAATCCTGGATTAAAGATCAATAGCCATGAGGTTAGGGGAGCAGGCCTGGGCCCACACGCTGGCCTGGCTATGTGGGGCCGAACAGTGGAAGCACTGCCGCAGGAGAAATGCACACACAGTGTGCGCAGTAATTCAGAAACTTCTCAAAAGGCACCATTTTGCTTTTATTGGGACTGTTACATTGTATAATCCACAGTAACATCACACACCCCCTTTACTGAGTCAAAACAAAGGAACCATTTACCCTCTCTGATGAAGATAACCACACACACACACCCACATGCACACCCACATGCTGACACACACACTTAATTGTGCATAAACCAAACAAAGTGTTTTTAACCTGTCTCATCAAGCACCAAACAGGCCAACGCAGGCATGGCTGTATGCTTTAAAGCACATCAATTGATAATTTCCGCTCAAGTAGCCTACTTGTACCTCATCGTTTCCTGCTCAACCACCTCAAACTGCCTCTTGTGGCGACAAACAAACACTTGTATTAACAGGAGATCGAAGCAACGTGGCATTTGGTGCATGGAAAAAAGGAGGAGAGCTGTTTGAGAGTACTTCTCTACGAGAAAATATAATTAACCGTGACCATAACAAATAGTGAAGGCAAAACGCCCCCCTCTTCTGACAGATTATGAGGTAAAAGTCGTGTTTCTGTCCAAATCCGCTGAAACCCAAAGAGATGAATTTATTACTTTGAGTGGGCTATTAAAAACGTGTCAGACGGTGAGTGAATAAAGTTGCTCTCTGATGTACAACTTCTCGTCAAAAAATAAAAGAATAAGACAAACCTTCAAGTCTGTCCTTTTCATGATCATTATTGGGCGGTACATATGCTCTACATATCTGTTGCGCGTATCAGTGCCTGTATTGCGACTATAAACCAGTCTTTAGCATATCATAATTTACTAGAATGTCACATACCATGTTTCCTAGATTGTTGCTTCGCTCCTCGGGTCAAATTCATGTTCACGTGAGAAGCACGTGGTCGAATGTTTATTTATTTATTTCCCGCTATCCCAAAATCATCTGTCTGCAATGCCTCTGCCCATTTTGGAGTTTTAGACGTGCCAAATGAGGGTCAACACATTAACAGACTTCTAGAACAGATATTTAACTTCTAATGAATAAGGTTATATTTTCCCTACAATGTAACTACACGCTTCAAGCTTCTCCGAAACCTCCAAGTTATTTCATGGTGCGTTTATGGCACCTCATAACCTTTTTTGGGTATGCCCTGCCACCTAGCGGAGGTTTTCTTATTGAGCAACAAGCCACGAATAGTCACTGGTTGCGTCGGATACGACACAAGTCATGACACCTTCTTTAATTTGGACGCATCCCCGAGGCCTTTGTGCTTTCTGCAAAATCAACATTGTAATTATAGTCGTCTCCTTGTGTTTTCAGTATACATTGTATTTCGGTTATTGGCAATTAAAAAAAAAAACACCTCACGAGAGAATTACGCGGGAGATCATCATGGGAGATACCCCCTGTGCTGTACTTCCATTGGACAAACACGTCCGACGGATTAATTTGTATAAAGTTGAGCAGAGCAGAGCTCAACTTCTTGCCGTGACGGAGCTGGTCAAACAGACGCGCTGCCTTCCCGAGATTTTTTGCGAAGGCGACAATAACGACAATGCATTGAAGGCACGCCCGACTCAACCAGTGGACACGGACGTCGGTTGTGTCACACCAGCAAAAGCTATGGAAAATATTTTAACAGAACCGAACCGAGGTGATGTTACGCTTAGGATAAGGAAGGGGAGTTTGGTTGATTAGTTTAGGTAGCAATTATAGCACAACACTTCACAAAAGTTAAAATCTCACAATGGTTTACAATATTTTGTCCATGTGAAAAAAAATGTCAAAAAGGATCTAGCCTATTGAGACACAGGGATATTTTTTCAAATAGGTTGGCCTAGGGCAAAGGTCAAAATGGAGTAAAAAGGCATACCACCTAGGCCTACTTGTTCCAACCATTCACAAATTCATTTAATTTTGATTGGTACAACTCCTTTGCCAGGTAGATGAGCTAATTAGTTAAGCTGAGTCAAGTAAGTTTTATTGTTGTTTTAGCCATATACATAGTACATAGTAGGACTAAACAACTTTTCACAGAGAACAGTTGATATTACATGCAAATGTAAAAACACAGTGGAGACAATACAGGTACAGTTCAGTGCACATAGACACACTAAATATATCACATCAAAGAGGGGACACACACACAAACTTAAGTCCATGTTTTAAAAAAAAAAACAAAAAGGTGCAAAAAGACAACAGTGAACAGAAAACAAACACTAGACAGGGCATGGCTTGTAATAGAGCTCTGACCTGGAGACTCTGGTGTGGAGTATTAGCAGCAGAGAAAAAAAAGTGCATGAGTGTGTTAAGATACGCTGTACTAGTTTTGCATTACAGGTTGCTAGTTTGCATTTTAGGTTGTTCATCAATATATTTGGATTAGCTCTTAGTGAATTAGTAAATCCCCTGGGTTATTTGCACAGGTAGAACCAATGCACGGCAGGCACTTTATTCCTCGAAGATGGGCCACGTCTGGTCTAGGGTACATTGTGTAAGCCAATTTTGATTCTGATTCATTGTATAAAGACGGGAAGTACATGGTATGGTAAAGTGCATTATCAGGGAACGGCAAGCTCATGCTTTCTGTATGGTTAGGACCTTTAGTACAGTTTACTGATATCAGTCTGCTAAATCTCTAGACTCTTTTAGTCTGCTTACAAAATTTCATGTACATTGGTCATTCAAATTCCTTTTCAAATGAGTGGATCAAAAGGCAGGGAAAAATAAAGGCTTAGAAAATGTGCATTAGAACATCTGAATTAAACAGTCTGAAAACTGATGAAGTGCATCTTATCTTATCATAAATACAACAGTAAGTGGGGAATTAATAAAGGGTTTTAATAGGGAATAAAGAGTTTTGTTGTGTGGGGGAGGTCAAGGGTACTAAGGGAGGTCAAGGGCAGTGTTGAGGTCAGTAGAGGCTGAAGCTAGCTGGATTGGTCAGAGCCATTCTGGGCTCCATCTTCTGGGCAAAATCCTCTTTTTCCTCAAGAATCTGTGGAAGGACAAGAATGTGGTCATAGCCTTGTGCATTGGTGTGAAAGACTGCAGGATTGGTTGATAGAATGTCGCGAGCTATCAACTAAGTTGATAAAATACAAATTAGCAATATTGATACATTAAGAAATGATACATAATCTCATATAAACACTTTTAGGTGAATAAGGCAGGCTCTAAATTGACTTACCAGATGAAGATGAGTTTGAGTCAAAAAAGGTCTCCAGCTGTCTCTCACTAAGAATGAGAAACACCACAATGTTAAAACACTGTAAAAAAGAGTAAGTCATGTTTACTTATGTTGACTTATGTCTATAAATAACTTGAAAGAGAATAGCTGCATTCATTTTATTCAATTGACTAATCAAGTTTTCAACCATTTTTCACCTTTTTTCAGTGATAAAATATATGCTTATACAATCATTCAAAGGTAAAATGCACTATCACTGCACTTTTGAAAAATGTGCACATAAACTCCCAAAGAAGCCCTCCTCACAATGGCCACCACTCATACTTATTACATTACATTACACTTAGCAGACACTTTTATTCAAAGCAACTTACAATAGAGAACATAAGCAAGCTACAGCCATGCAGAGGAGAACAGATTAAGCAAGCGTGTAACAGTCAGTGCAGACAGGGTACGGGACAGTGTTGGTAAGTGGAGGTTACCAGCTCACCTCTCTTGTGGGTCGGTTTCTGGTTGTGGGAGTAGAGAGGCAGGGGGGCAAAAAAAGGAGTTCTCCTGAGCTCTGCCACCCGGTCCATATATTCCATGAGCCTGCATGTGGAGAACAACAACCTTAGTTTGGATCATGTTTTACGATGGTTTTACAGTTACAGTATTTTGCAAACTTTAAACAGTTACACTTTCTTTTACGGTCCCTGTTACAGTGATGTTACATGTTGTTACAAACTTTGTTACACTGACTGTACAGTCAGTGTAACAAAGTTTGTAACAACATGTAACATTATGTAGTTACATTGTACCATAGGGTTATGATTGTATGTAGTTACATTGTACCATAGGGTTATGATTAGGGTTAGTGTTATGTAGGTAGAGTGGAAGTACATAATATTACATGTTGTTACATGTAGATGTTGCATGTTGCATATTACATGTTGTTACATGTTACATGTAAGAACCGTAAAATAAAGTGTTATCCTTTAAACTTTTCAAAGCTTATTTAACTTTAAAAGTGCTATATAAATACAATGTTGTTGTTGCTTTACAAAGCTTCGCGGTTAAAAGTAAAATCATTGTTATCAAATTATGGTCATCATTTAAACATTGTCCAGCGTGGGTGCAGATGTATCAGTGAGAGGGAAACATCGACACATTCAAAAACTTTGGCGTGGGGAAAAGCGTCTGCCAAATGCATAAACTGTAACCGTAATGAAAACAGAAATAATCCTGTACCTATGATGCAGAAAGAACACCTCTGTCCTTTTATCCATCAGCTGGCGTTGTAATGCTGAGGACTTCATCTGTGTCAGCAAAAAAAAAAAAGGACACATTAAAATTGGTACAATGATGATTAGCTGTTTTTAGTACGATATGGTATTCATATGGTATTCATACCAGTCTCTTGTGTGCCGTTATTTCCAGTGCTGCAATCTGTAAATACACAAAAAAATAACAGATGTGTTTGTTTATTTATACATGGTGATTAAGACACTAGAGAGATAGTGGAACATTTTTCAAAAATAAAATATGACTATCACACATGCATACACACACACACACACACACACACACACACACACACACACACACACACACACACTTTTAAACTTCATTTGATTCCACATTACAAATTAATATTCATTAGGAATCAAATCTTCTGAATATTTCAAAAGATTCTAGCCAATGAGCACATTGCTTTGTGTTTGCAGATTCAAGGATACAGGAAACGCAGTCTTTTCCAGATATACATGCTTCCTATAACAGCTGAGATAGAGCAGTACTTTGCACACACACACACACACACACACACACGCACATTCACACTCTGCCTTTCTCAACTGATATGACCTATGTGTAACTCTAAAGCAACCCTGACTGCTAGGTGGACCTACTCTGGTCTTGTAGTATGTCTCCTTGTATTCCAGCTCAAGGATCTTGTGTTGAAGAGCTGGGAGCTTGTCCTGTGCTTCGAGAACCTTTCTTTCAACTTTGGGCTCTTTAACACTGCTCTCCATTTCAATCTGTATCGCAACCTAATAACACAAGCCATACATCATCCCTATACCTTTTATCATGATAGGTCCAACAAGTCACTCTGAATAAGACACATTAAAACATTCTGAGACATGGATATTCCTATCTGCATCTGTAGGCCTAGATATAAAGACAACTGTCTTGTCTTTGCCTTGTCTATATTTATTGTCTATAAAGGTGAAAAATACATAGCTCAAGTGTCCTAAGTAAGACCTAGGGAACGCAATTTGAATAAAGTTTCTACGATAAATCTTGGAAGAATCTTGGAATTAAACTCAGAAAAAGTGCAAGAAGAATAATACAGTAATAAATATAATCTGTATAATAAACTAACCATTTCATTCTGTCCAGCATGAGTCTGTTGGCTTTGGGGCAAGTTCTTGCTTAGACGTTTGATTTTGTCCTCCATGTCCTTCTTTTGTCGTTCCAGCGTGGTGATGGTGTCCTGGAGAAGAACATGGGTCAATACTCACTGTGTTTAGTTAGGATAAACAACTGTACAAATCAAATAACAAAAAGGCATAGGTGTGTGTGTGTGTGTGTGTGTGTGTGTGTGTGTGTGCGTGTGTGTGGTGGGGTTCCTCACCTTCAGTTGTTTGTTTTCCTGCTCTGTTAGGGACTGAGAACTCCTAGAACTGAGGAGCTCCTCCTGCAGTCTCTTGTTCTGTGTAGATCAAATAAAATACAGTTTGGTAATGACAGAGTAACTAACAGCATGACACATAGTCCATAAAGCAAAGATCTAAATATTGCCTATACACCCTCAAGTGTTTGAGCATTTATGTCAGGTGACTTTGATTTTATTAAAGTTCTGGAAAAGCTACCTGCATGTTGAGTTCAGCGATCATGGCCTCGTATCTCTCCACAGAGAGCTGAAGCGTGTTGTCTGAGGATCACACAGAACAAGATTTTTTAGATGCAGAAAGTAGGCCTTTACTGAAATTGAACAACTAGACTAAGATGTTGTAGTAGATATAAGGACAGAAAACTTACCTTTCCTGAGTAGTCCCTGTAAAATATTGCAAGACTTGTATTAATTTGATGAGTTTAAACACTAGATGATAAACGATTACTTAATCCCACATAAAAAATAAAAAATAAAATAATAATAGTAAAATGAGGCTAGTTCAATACAGTAGTAGCCTATGGTTAACGCCCCTACAACAAACAACTCACATTAATTGATCTTTTTAACAGAAACACCAGATGTATGGCTGCAACAAAAAGCACCTGTAAGCACACAAGAAAGACACAGAAATTAGGATAGACACTTGGTCAATATTATTTTTGACAGATAACAAAAACAACAACAAAAACAAGTTATTTGTCGCCTGTGTAAAGAACCGGAGTTTATAGTTTTTTAAGACGTTTTCAAAATCACGAACGTATTGGCTACACAGAACACAGAATTGATTACCATCCTTACTACTACAAATAGGGTAGTTCACAAAACATAACTCGCTTAAAACTAACACATTTGATATGATCGCTTAATATGATCGGTTGGTTGACTTACGCCGTGAGAGAAGGTAATTATATAACAAAATGGTAGGATGTTTTCTGTGGATTCCATCGCTGGATGGATGAGATTTTCAGTAAAGTACAGCAGGTGTCGCAATAGGGTCACCGTCTGAACCAAAAGTCACTGTAGAAAGTCGTTTGTCAGCGCACGTATCAACAAAATCGCTCGTCTCGATGTGTGTCAGGTTTGGAAATGAATGCAAAATGCAACATAGAACGCTGAAGTTCAAACTAGAATGTTGAGGATCAAACTAGAATTTAGAACCAAGGCCCAAGTGACGTCATAGTGAGACTGCCCCACCAGGACATTTTTTTGTTTTTATTTAAAAATAATAACAGTTCAATTTATACATATAGCTCATTTCATACAACAAATGTTGACCCAAAGCACATACATGCTATGAAACTAAGTAAAAATAATAATAACAACAACAGCAATAATAATAATAATAATAATAATAATAATAATAATAATAATAATAATAATAATAATAATAAAAATAAAATAATAATAATAATAATAATAGCCTAATAATATATTAGATTTGGAAAGCACTTTATTGTGGATTGCAAACCTCAGTGCAGACAAGACGAGGCAAGTAGGCTACTAAACAAGTTTAACAAGACAAAACAAAAAGCAGGAACTGGTAAATATTAGGATCCATAGGATCTGAAAAACAGAAATGTCCTAAATCCTTTTTCAGAAAGTAATTTATAGATTGAAGTGCCCTCAGAGAGTCAGGAAGGTCGGTCCAGAGAAGTGCGGCAGCACAACAGAAGGCCTGGTCGCCCACTGTACGAAGCTTGGTTCAGGCAACTGAGTTTTCAGAGTGAATGGTTATTTATTTTAATGCTGTGGATAATGATGCATAAAATTAATTCTGTTGGGCCTACATATTATTCATTCAATGTGTAAATGTGACAAAATCCATTTGGTTTAAAATGCAGGTACCAAAAATCACCACAAGATGCTTTAACTGCTCTGTTGATTCATGTGAAGTTGCCAAGGGCAATGCTGTACTTCTTGGGTTCCTCTAAAAGAAAGAAAATGATACTCCTAATAATGTTAAATACTCTATAAAGGCCCCTTATTAGTGTAGGATTTTGCAAAATGTCCTATCTCACCCCTGCTGTGCAATACTGCTGTGACCACGTCACTTCAAAACCAAAATTTAGTTTGGTGAATTAGGCTTTGTTTTATTGCCAGTTAGGAAAAACTATCTTTGGTTCTTCTAGGCAGAACCAGATTAAGGATTCAAGCCCCTGTTGGAAAAACAATTATCTTGCACCCCCTGCCACCCAAAAAATGCAGGCAGCTACAAGCCATATATTGTATTTTTAATGCAATTCTGTGGTTTAATGCTATATGATATTTTAAGAAGGTCTGCTTTGGAATTGCATGTTTGCATTAATGGTGCTCCCTCTTTTTGTAACATTTGATCCAGTCAGCTAATTACCTATTCATGGTGTTACTTTTGGGTCCCCTGACCTGCCTAGACCACCCTTGCCCTCTCACCACCCTGGCTGGGCCTGGCCCTGGCCCCGCTGGCCTTTTCGCTAATTCGGTCCTCCCTGAAACGTCAGTGCGTATTTGGAAACGCTATACTGTTAACAGTCCACTCCGTTTTCTCACTGTCGACATTTGGACAGCAGATGGCGTCATTTGATATCTTTATACAAATTCTTTACACTAGAGGTGTGTTGCTCAGGGCTGCTCATTTTAATGCGCGTTGTTTCAGTAATGGTGTGATATTAGGAGTCAGGAAGAGTATTAAATGTAGGGTTTTAGAACTGTTACCGGGGGTGGTGGTGGTGGTCGTGGTGGAAATGCCACAGAGGCCGACAGCATGCCGGTTACATGCCATTTTCAGCAGTTGGACAGCGCCACATGCTAATAACGAGTCTCCAAAAGACCCAGAAAGTTCAACAACATTCTTCATTCTTGTCCGTTGTAGACGTTAAGGGAGAAAATGACAGCGCTGATGAAAAAAGGAAGACAATCTAAGGTAGAAAGAGAAATTGAATGAATTAGCTTTAGCTCGGTATAAACTATATGAATTTTAAATCAGAGTTTAGCAGAACCCAAAAGAATTCAGAATGCTTTTGTGGGTTTATAACAGGGCAGTGATAACATATACTAAGGGAAAAGAAGGTTCCAGAAACCGTTCCATGCTATACCAGTATGGCTGCTTGTTCAACACGTATGTATCAGCAATTCTAGTATTACATTTGCACAGGTCAAGAAATGGGTGATATAATCACTGTTTAATAGACATATCTGGAAAAAAAGAAAAGGTAGTTCAAATTCAAGTTTATTGTCATGTGTACGTACAAAACATGTTTCTC
>CM059282.1:7027694-7030194 GCA_030347295.1 Setipinna tenuifilis | reverse complement strand
AGATAAGAAAATATAATCTCCAATAGATAGATAGATAGATAGATAGATAGATAGATAGATAGATACTTTATTGAGAAAATCAAAATTCAATAAACCATATCAATAAACAACAACCAACAACAATATTACTTAGGGCAATCACTTGCCGAATGTGTTTGGATATGGTTAGCACATGAACATGGTAAACATGGCCTGTAAGACCTGTGTCAGCTAAGGGTTTGGATAAAAAGCTTTGGTTGAAGGCATCTGAGGAACTTCTGGACGAGCATGACAATGGAATGCATTTGCCCCGATGAAAGCTCTCATCTAATCCATAGCCTTGTGTCTCAGCAGAGCAATGCTTCACAGCCTGAAATCTGTAACGGCTTTGAGATGTGTACACTAAGAGGGAAAAGCAGTATACCTTGTACCTTTTGCTTTGTGTCTTCAGTAAAAAAAAAAAAAAGACATTCAGCTTTATTTTGATGGTCTCATTTAATGTTAACTGTATTTGGAAATAAACAGATAAGGGGGTCTTTCAGAAAAAAAGTCTGCTTTCTACAATATTCTATACCAGTCCTGTACCACTATGACAACAACTGCACCCCACACCCCTTCTGTCTCCAAAAGGACAAGAAAACATAAATATGTCACTTATGTTCTGTGTTGCATTTAATTGCTGGTATAGCTCCTTTAAAGTCTTTTTCTCAGTCAGGACATGTTGGACATACTATGACAAAGAAAGAGAGAGAGACAGAGACTGAGAGAAAGAGAAAGAAATAGAGAAAAGTAGCAGTAGATAACTTTATTGTCACCCTGGAGTGTTTGGGCTTGCAGCAAAATCGCAACCACAATCACAAAGTAGAGAGAGGCAGATACAGACAGACAGAAGTAGATAGAGTGCTATTTGTCCAAACCTTAGGTACATTTTACCGCAGGTGCTCCAGCTTTCATGTTACATCCCCAGCACAACCACACCCTATTATGGACACTGAACGAGGGGGGACTTGGGCTGGGGATGGGTGTGGGCAGGGGGGAGGGGGGGGGGGGGTTGGTATAAGGCTTTGGCATTTTCTGCACTCTGCTCCCAGACGAGTGAGCCAGTCTTTTTCTATGTATTTTTTTCCACCCATGTTCCATGTCATTTGGTGTTGTGCCCGTGCTCCATTCTCCGTGCTGTGACGTTCCAAATCCAATAATGGGAATTCTTTCACACATGGATGGCGGCCGTCTTTGGAAGCCTACAAGGGACCCTGCTATATTTTTGCTCTGTTGCTCTGCATGTCATAAGAGTTTCATTATTAATATTCTGACTATGTGTTTTTTTTCTATGTGCATACACTATACCCAAAAATCATTTTGATTTCCATTTGTGTGAGTGATTTGTGTGAGTGTTTGATAAGGGAAATATTACAGAATAGAATATTTTACATCAGTTCTGATGCTCAAATGGTCCATGGCCCACCACTGAGTTGCTCTGTATCACTTTCTGTCTCTCTCTCTTTCTCTTGCTCTCTTGCTTTCTCTCCTTCTCTTTCTCCCTGTCTTTCTCTTTATGTTGCTTTGTTCTCTCTGTTGCTCTCTCTCTCTCTGTCTTTTTCTCTCTCTCTCTCTCTCTTCCCCTCTCTCTGTCCATTTCCCTCTCAGACCTCTCCATCCTTTCCTTGCGGTTCTCTTCTTAGTAGATGATGGTGTGTGTGTGTGCAGTATTGGCATTCTGCTTTTACTTCTGAGTGCCCGTCTGGCTTTAATCTTGGCTGGCTGGGTGCAGACCCGACACCTGAGTGCTCTGATGTCGGCGAGCCTCCACTCTCGCCACTGAGCAGATGGCTGTCTCCATCTCTAACCCCAGTCTCACCCCAACACCTGCACCGAGGGGTGTGTGTGTGTGTGTGTGTGTGTGTGTGTGTGTCTATCTGTCTGCCAGCCCATCCCCCTGTCGGTTGGTCTGCTGGTGAGTTTGTCTGTGTGACTATTAGTAAGTCGCTTGTGACTTTTTGACCTATATGTTTGTTTGCCCTGGTTGTGTTGGAAAAACACTTTAAGTAGAATGTATGTTGCCCAAATCAGTGCTGTTCGCGTAGCCTATGTGTTTTCTGTTCTATTGTGCATGAGGCAATGTCAGTTACACTCCTACGTTTGAATTTATGAACATTCTATTTCAGTTACAATGGTCTCTTCTTCGTTGGATGTAATGTACTACAGTTGTGTGTGAGTTTCAAGTAAGAGAGCTTTTCACGTAATTGTCTATAGGACTCGACTCTCATTATTAAAACCAATAGGTTGCACAGTTCTTGATCTTGGCTCCTGAGAGAAATTCATTGCCATATTTTCCAGGTGCTGTTGATTTTAAAGTGCCGTACAAACTTTCTTTCTTTTTAGTTCTTCAAATAAAATGGTAAAAATCCTTGTGTAATCCATGCTAAAAATGGATAAAAATTAGCTGATCTTTACAACTCCTAAAACCCAAAACAGATGTTGGCTATGTTATTCTCTCAGGACATTCATCCCCTGGGTAACA
>CM059282.1:6997694-7022694 GCA_030347295.1 Setipinna tenuifilis | reverse complement strand
TTTCTCTCTCGGTCTCCCTCTCTCCTCCCTCTTTCCTGACCACTCTCTCCCTCCCTCTCTCCCCCTCTCCCTCTCTCTCTCTCTCTCTTTCTCTCTCTCTCGTCCTGTGGCCATGCACAATGAAATTGCTCCTGCCACGGCTGGTAGCTGGCTACCCTTTCATCAAACTGCGACAAAGCAGCGTGCCAGGCCATCTGAGAGTTTCCAATAACGCACACCATTCCCTCTTGGGGCTCCCCCATCATCGTAAGCTTTGTCTGAATGGTCAACAGTGACTAAGGCTCGTCACACATGTCACACTCTTTTGTTTTTCTTTCAGTTTGTCATGGTTTGTCAGTGTAATGAGAAAAAATAGCATGCATTATCATTTATAACAGGTCAAAAGAAACACTTAAAACAAAGGATTATCGTACATTGAGGTTTTTTTCCCCAATTAATTTATCATTGATTTATTTTTAAGCATAAGTGAGGGTATCTTATTTCTGCTTTTAGAATAGTTGCTGCAAACACAACTTGCCAATATTTTTTCAGAATAGTGGCTGAAATGTTTTTAACAACCAGTCGTGTAATGAAGCTTTTTTTAAAAAGTAACACCATAAAAGGTGGACTTTTCATTCTGTCACTTGGGCACAGGGCTTTGTAAAAAGGCATGTTCAACGAGGGGTTGGTCGGCTGAATGCTGGACTCAGCTCAGGGATTAGTTTAAAGATGGCTTTGTGTGTGCCGCTCTCCAGAAAAAGGCCCCAGCATCCTGTGCATATACACACATATGTGTCTGGGGGTTGTATGTGTGTGTGTGTATGTGCGTATGTGCTTGCGTGTGCATTTGTGTGTGTCAGTGTGTTTGTGTGTCTGTTGCTCAAGCACCATCCCCCCCACCACCACCCCCCCACCACCACCTTCAGTTCTGGACCGTTGCAAGAGATTTTGCCACGAACAGCTGTCGGTCTGAAGAAGCCAAGGGATTTAGCAGTGGGTAAAGTGGTTCAGCGAGGCCCCCAAACTGGCTCTCCCCGTCACCAAGTGGGGGCCGAGAGTGGTGGTGGTGGGGTGAGGTGGGGTGGGTTGTTGGGGTGGGTTGGTTGTGTTGTGTGTTGCTGGTGGTGTGAGCACATGGCCCCGAGTGGATCTGGGGGTCACTGGGGCTGGAGCGCAGCCTCGAGTCGGCCGGGCCAGAGCAGACCGCGGGCCCTTCTGTGTCGCCCCAGGACGCCCGTGTCTCTGCTGCTGCCTGTTGCCATGACTGGGTGACTGAACCGGTGCCCTGGAGGACGGGGCCAGCAGCATCCACCCACCGTAGCGGGACCTTATCAACCTTATCAACAACTTTCTTGGCCGTCTACCCCTCTGTTGGACAACAGGACCCTGGGGGGGCAGCAGGTCCAGCAGCAGGCCTGGGATTGGGTCCATTCAAGTGGCCTCCAAGAGTTATTGCTCCATTTAAATAAAAAAATCTAATGACAAAGAGGGGAGAGAGGGAGAGAGGGAGGGAGGGAGAGAGGGGAGGGTTGTGTGTGTGTGGAGGGGTTCATTCATGCCTGTGAGATTCGATGACCAGCAGGTTGAACCGATGCCTTGTGCTTGGGTCAGACTCACGCTGGTGGAAGCTGCCATGACCACATTTATTCAGCCTTTTTGTCAAGGACATCCAATTTTTTAACCAGTCTCTCTCTCTACCTCTCTCTCTCTCTCTCTCTCTCTCTCTCTCTTGCACACACACACATGCGCACACACGCATACACACACACACACACACACACGCACACACACACACACACAAAGCCCCTGTAAAAAAGGAGACCTCCCCTTTCTACTGTCACTTTCAGCTTTTTATGGACTTCAATTTTGTTTCCCTGCCATGTGTCATGTTTTTTTGGATTTTGTATTTTGTCATGTACAAATTGTATCTTTTTCTGTTGGCAGTGAGAAACCTGTGATTAGAAGTTTTAACTGTTGGGTGTTGGTTTGGGTTTTCCCCACCGGTTACAACGATTCAGTCCACCTGCACTTAGATTAGGTAATTGAATTGATTAATTAGATAATTGGCCATCTTTCTTAACGACTGGCAATTTTTGTACACAGGATGGCAGAAGAACAGAGACCAATGGAGGAAGAACCAGGAGCTTCAGTTAAGGAATCAGAGTTTTTGGAAGATGGAAGGCTGTAAATCAGAGTGAGTTGTCGAATGAGTAGTTAACCTCGCTTGCTGTGAGGCAAGGGTTTGTGTCCAGAGGATTGTCCAGGACCTGGTGCCTAGCTGCTGTGGGCACAGTTTCAAATGAAAGAAGTGCTTGACACTGAAGGTATGGACTCCTGGTAACCTCCTCCGGTCTGTGTGGACAATAAATATCCATTATCTCTGTGCTGCTGTTTTTGGCTGTCTCCTTCCCTCGCACAATGCATCCAGTGGCACGCAGTCCTAAAGGTGGGGTGGCCAACCGAGTGGCCATTTTCACAGCGCCCCCTACACACGTCACACTCCTCCACCTTCGTCAGGTTCATCAGCCCCAGTTGGAAACAAGCACTTTGATGACCGCTGTCTGTACAGAAGCAGTTTCTTAGTGGTTGGTGGTAATGGTGGTGGTGGTGGTGGTGTGACCCTGACGTGTGTGTGTGTTAAAGAGCAACCCTTTCCTCACCAGGGCTCGAGAATCATCCATCGATCGCTCCCCACCCTCGGCTGGCTAGCCACGGCCATTTTCTGCCCAGGATCAATACCCACAATCATCATCATCATGGGCCGCCTGCCGCCACCATTTTGTGGGGCTTTTAGGAGGCATTAGACGGGCCCGAGCCCAGGGAGTGAGTGCCTATAGAGGGGGGAGTAATGTCTTCAGTTTGGGGCTCTGGTGGTTGGTTGTTTTGGACTGTGTGTAGGCGGCTATTTTTGCTGTCTGTGGCTGAAGTGGTTGTGGTTGATGTGTTACATCCCGCCACAGGGTAGGTAGAGCTTTCACCATCAAAGCTCCAAAAAAAAAGGCAGATTGTGATGGTGGGTGGAGGGTGGACTGGGGGTGTTGTGAATGTGTGTCACATGTATGTGTGTGTGTGTGTAAGGGAGAGAGAGTGTTGTGACTGTGTGTATATGTGTGGGTGTGTGTACACATACCTCACAGTGCCATGTTGCCCATTAAAGTCCAACATCTAAATGGTACTGATGGATTGAAGAGAGGTAGTATGGGTTAGGGTTTGTGGTGTGTGTGTGTGTGTGTGTGTGTGTGTGTGTGTGTGTGTGTGTTTGTGTCTGTGTGTAAGCAATAAATAAATATACAAATAAATAATAACAAAAAAGCCTACACAAGTTGTTTTCTGTCATACATTAAATGCTGCCCCCATAACACCAACCCCAAACTCACCCACTCATCTCCCTTTCCAACAGAGCTCCTTCCACAGCTCCCCAACCCCCTTCAACCTCCCCCCAACCTCAACCCTAACTCCCCCATACACTTCCTCCCACACACACACACACACACACACACACACACACACACACAATAATAATAATAAAGGGAAAGAAGAGGGTTAGTTCTAAAGTTTAGCACCTTGCGAAGTATAACTACTATAACCAACTATAGGGCATCGTAAACAAGTTTTCACACATTATATGTTTCTTTTTATTTTGCTGACATTTGACAATGTTTGATCACTATTGAAATCATTTTGACATTAAGGCCCTCCAATCCTGGAGTGAAGGAGCCTCTTTATTTTTCCAACATTTTAGGCTTTTTAAAAATTAGAAATTTACATTTAAAGTGTCACAATCTGACATACCCTGTGATTTTTAGTCTGCAACATTCCATAAAGTTAACATCTCTCTTTTTTGTTTTTTTTCACTCCATAGCTGATTGGACAGAGTGAAGGCTTGCAACGGATTTTTTAAAATGTCAATGGAAAACATGAATGGAAAATTTATTTCCGGAAGGGGGTGGGACTGTTCATCTCTATGCCTCCTTCAAATACAGACACTGTGTTCCTGTCCTTGTAACTCTGTCACCCTGACACACACACACACACACACACACACACACACACACACACACACACACACACACACAGACACACACACACACGGCCCACACACACACACACCACACACACACACACACACACACACACACACACACACACACACACACACACACACACACTCACACACACACACATTTACTTGCACATATCAATCTCCTTATTCTATCCATTTTTTCGTTCCATGTTGTCTTTTGGGCAAAGGGTAAAGATTTACAGACTAGTGTGTGTGTGTGCGCGCATGTGTGCGCTAAGGTGTGTATTTGTGTAGGTGTGTGTCTGTATGTGTCTGTGTCTGTGTCTGTGCGCACGCACATATTTTGGGTGGAGATTGAGTGTGGACCTCTTGTCCCTCTCTTCTGACCCCCTCCTCTTTAGGAAAGGGGTTGAGATTTAAGGGATTGTGTGTGTGTGTGTGTGTGTGTGTGTGTGTGTGTGTGTGTGTGTGTGTGTGTGTGTGTGTGTGTGTGTGTGTGTTTCTGTGTCTGTAGCTGTGTGTGTGTGTGTGTGTGTGTGTGTGTATCTGTGTGTTCATGAGTGAATGTGGATTTGTGTGTGTGTGCATATGCTTGTGTGTGTACGTATGTTTTAGACCTGAGGGTGGTTTAAGTGTGGACCCTTCAGCCCTCCCTAACTCCTTCGGGGAAGAGAGGGTTGAGCTTGAGAGGGTTCTCTCTCTCTCTCTTTCTCTCTCTCTCTCTCTCTCTCTCTGTGTGTGTGTGTGTGTGTGTGTGTGTGTGTGTGTGTGTGTGTGTGTAGAGTCAGGGCCCCCTGACTCTGCTTTCTCCTCTGAATGGCTTAAGCTAATCCCATTAGCACTCAAGCGCCCTGACGCTGATGTGGCTTGCTAACTGACCAGCTGCTCCCGAGTCTGGCACAGACAGATAGATACTGTACTCTTTTTTTTTCCTTTTTTCCCTTTTCTTTTCCTCTACTCTCTCTCTCTCTCTCTCTCTCTCTCTCTCTCTCTCTCTCTCTCTCTATTTTTTCTCTCTGTCCTTACACTTCTGTTCTTCTTTTCTTCTTGGTACTCTCTTCCACTCTTTTTCTTTCTATGCTCTTCCTACACTTTCTCCTGAGTCTGGTACAGACTTTTCCTTTTCTTTTTCTCTGTCCTCTCTCTCTCTCTCTCTCTCTCTCTCTCTCTCTGTCTATATATAAAATTACAAGACAATAAGTGTGAGGATAATATATATATACTGTATATATAATCCTCACACTTTTCTTCTTCTCTTTTTGGAAGTCTTTCTCCTCTTTTTCTTTCTCCTGAGTCCTAGTCACTATATTCCTTTTCTTTTCTTTTTCTCTTGCTTCATCTTTCTCCCTCCTCATACCTTTTTCCTTCTATTCTTCCCTCTTACTCCTTCAATCTTTTTCTTTCTATGCTACACTTTCTCCTGAGACAGATCTGGACAGATAGATACTATCCTTCTTTTTTCCCCTCTACTCCTGATATGTTTAATTCCTCTTCACAGTTGATGTCTTCCTTTGTGCTCCTGTAGTATGATTGTGTGCGAGGATATGTCTGTGTACCTATGTGTGTGTATGTATAACGTGTATATGATGTGTGTGTGTGTGTGTCATATATGTGTAGATGTGTATATGATCTATGTATGTGATATATGTGTAGATGTGTATATGATATGTATAGGTGATAGATTTTTCTTCTTCTTTTCCTGTTACTCTTTCTCCTCATACTCATTTTCCTCCTCTCCACCTCCTTCTCTTTTGTCTTCTACTCCTCTTTTTCCTTTTCCTTCTGCTACTGTTTCTCCTGGGTCTGGCACAGACAGACAGATAATGTTAAACATTTGTGAGTTTTTTTTTTTAACTCCCAAAGTGGCATTTTAACATTTCCAGATTTAAATGCTGTCCAGAGTCTGTTTTTTATGAGAGAGGGTGTCTGTGTGTATGTATGTGTGTGAGTGTGTCTTTCTATGTGTGTGTGTGTGTGTGTGTGTGTGTGTGTGTGTGTGTGAGTGTGTCTTTCTATGTGTGTGTGTGTGTGTGTGTGTGTGTGTGTGTGTGTGTGTGTGTGTGTGTATGTGTGTGTGTGTGTGTGTGTGTGTGTGTGTGTGTGTGTGTGTGTGTGTGTGTGTGTGTGTGTGTGTGTCCGTGTGTTTGTTAACACATGTTAACACATGAATGTGTCTCTGACCTTGGCATGTCAGGACAAGATGCCTCACCTCAGGCTGACTGTAGTTCTCCATCTTGTCCTCTTGTAGCACTAAGTGACAGTGAGCATCACTAATCTATAGTCCTCAACAAAGAGATGTGCCTGAGTCATTACACTCAGACCCCCCAAAAGACCTTCGTCAGGCACCGCTAGGCATCTCAGGTACAGCACACACACACACACACACACACACACACACACACACACACACACACACACACACACAGGGCACGTATGCATCTGCCCATCAACCTCAGAGGGAAATTGGGGGAGGGGGGAGAAGGAGAGATCACATTAGGAACGGAAAAAAAGAAACATGCCATTTCAACTATATGTGGTATTCACTGATGAGAAGCTACAATCCAGCAACACATAATTGTTCCATCCATTCAGTGAATCAACTGAATTTAATTAGTACATCTCTTCAGCAAGGTAAAAAGTTCATTACTGAAATCACCTGTATTAGGTGCACAGGTAGAACCAGATGGTTTGGAATATGTGGTACTGAATTGTGGCTTCTGAGTCCAGGTTGCCTATCACTGGTAGAATATCAAGGTTTCCTATTTATTCATTATAATAAATATGCTCATTGAAGTATTACCTATTGCAAGGATAAAGATAAGGATTTGAGGATATAAGGCAAAATAAGTTAGTATGACTTAGTTAGGGGTACTAAAAATAGGCCACAGTTCTGGTTAGTTCTACAACTGCAAAGATGGCAGCATGATGTCATGCCATATACTCAGCTGGCATATTTAGGCTGTTGGCTAATGAGACTGTGATGTCACCTCACTTCTCCAGTCTGATCTCACAGAAGCCCTGGTGACTATGTGAGAACTCTGCCACAACACATACAGTCAAACATGCACACGCAGCGATCCCAGTCATCAATAATTTAATAGCACTTCATTTTAATGTAAACTTAACAACGTGTAATATTAAGTACTTACACTGTACATACCTAACACTAACCCTAATCCTAACCTTTACCCTAATCCTATTGTACAGTGTAGGTACATCATGTTCCACATTGTTACGAACTTTGTTACACTGTACTTCATGATGCAGATACACTGTCACATGGACTGTTACATAAACAAATAATGTTAGCACTTTATAATAACAACTTCCTGATAATCATTTATTTTCCATTTGTTAACTATTACTTAACACTTTGTTCATCATTTGGTAACCACTGCTTTTACACTATTTCTCATTAGTAAATCATTTCTAAACATACTGACACACATCTGTCTTGATGTCGGTTGGCTATCTGTCTGTATGTCTGACTGTTTGTCTTTGTGCTATCTGCTATCTAGGGTTAGGGTATCTATCTATCTCATCCACCATCTCTCATTTTTGCTTTCTCCTTTGCTGCCTCTCTTTCTCCTTCTGCCCTCTTTCTCTATC
Organism: Setipinna tenuifilis; assembly: GCA_030347295.1. Taxonomy (NCBI): domain Eukaryota; kingdom Metazoa; phylum Chordata; class Actinopteri; order Clupeiformes; family Engraulidae; genus Setipinna; species Setipinna tenuifilis. The sequence goes on along the minus strand of CM059282.1, from coordinate 7,015,082 downwards.
TCACGTGAATAGATTTCTCGTCCTCCGTCCTCTCGTCTCTCAGTACTGCTCTGTGTTAATATGTCAGCTCTCAGCTGTAAGGGCCGCAGCCATCGCCGTGTTTATTTTAGAAGCAGAGAGTGATCAATAATTAATGGCCGTATGCATTATGCCACTTTGCCCAGTTCAAAGAGCTGAGAGGGGTTTTGTGTGTGTATGTGATGTGTGTCTGTGTGTGTGTGTGTGGGGGGGGGGGTCTGTGTGTGTGTGTGTTTGTGTGTGTTCATGTGTGTGTGTGTGTGTAACAATGCCTTGTCAGTGCCTCAGTGTCCACATCTCTCTACACCTTGTGGAATTAAAGGGATAAAAAATGGAAGCCTGCACTCATTCTCTCATTCCATCCCTCTTTTTTTCCACTGTCTTTCTTTTTTCTCTTTAAGCCTTATCCTCTCTCTTCCTCCATCTCTACGCTGGCTCACTGCTCTTCTCTCTCTGCTTCGCCGCACCCATTCTCCGCTCTTTGATGTGTTAAATGGAAGCTGTTTAGGAGGTGTGTGTGTGTGCGTGTGTGTGTGTGTGTGTGTGTGTGTGTGTGTGTGTGTGTGTGTGTGCGTGCGTGTGCGTGTGTGTGCATGTGTGTGTATGTCTGTGTGTCTGTGTGTCTGTGTGTGTGTCTGTGTGTCTGTGTGTGTGTGTGTGTGTGTCTGTGTGTGTGTGTCTGTGTGTGTGTGTCTGTGTGAATGTGTGTGTGTGAGTGGAAGAGGGAGTGCTGTAGTGCTGGTGTGTCTGTCATTCTTGGTGTTATAACGTATAAAATATGTATATACTGTAGGTGTATCCATAAGTGTATGTGTATGTGTGTGATGCTACGGAAATGTACAGTATGTACTTCTGACGTACTACATCCATATAAATAAATCAGTGGCCATTCAGTAAATGCATTTAATCAATAAACCATTGTGTGTTTTAGTAGTGTGTAGTCGTGTACTTTGTAGTTTGTTAAAGGAGAAATTCAGTGTAAAATAAACTTTGGATATGTTAAAACATGATAACAAGTTGGTATATTTGTTGAAGAGCAAAACTACGCTAGCCTGTTGCATTCTGAACTCTACTATTTTTATTGAAAAGGCTCACCGTGGTAGTGATGAGGCCACGGGGGTAGCTTGAAGACATTGCTGTTTTTAAATCATTCAAAAAGCTCAGAGTAGCTCTACATTTCTGTGGTAGTATAACAAGGGCCCTTTCATTCAAAACGAGGCATTGAGAATTTTGTAAGAGTGGTTTATTAAAGAGATTGTGTTTACAGGTAGTACATTTGCTTCTCAGCACACATACCAACTCACTATCATATTTTAACATATCCAAAGTCTATTTTACACCGAATTTCTCCTTTAAGTTGTTGTATGTGTATGTGTTTATGTTTTTGATCAATGTGTTTAAACAGCATGTCCATGTGCATATCCAGTATCCAGTTTAAAATAAGCTGGTATATAACTTACAATAATAAACCTTTTTCTTATGTAACATTTTATGAATTTGTTGACAGGACAGTGAAGAATGGTAGAACGAGAGATGGGTAAACCTCCTAATAGAGCGACCAAGTGGTAAACCTCCTGATAGAGCGATCTAAAGGCTTTATTCTCCCAGTAAAACAAAAACCGGTCTCTGCTATTAGAAGGTTTACCACTTACTTTAAGTGAACTTCTTAAGACTTAAAGTCTAAGTCAGTCAGTAAACTGCATAACCCCTGCATAACCCCCTGTTGAAATGGCAGAAATATCCCAAACACAGTAACAAGAAAGGAGACATATTTCTCATGTAATCCCTGGGGAAAGTGGCCCTACTCACTGGTATTAATGGACCACAGAGAGCAGATGTATTTGCAGATCATCAGATGCGTGCGGATCGCTTCTAATTCCTTGTTTGTTTGCTGGCTTTTATTATCTGTAGGAATTAAAGCTCTCTCTCTCTCTCTCTCTCTCTCTCTATCTCTCTCTCTTTCTCTCTCTCTCTCTCTCTCACTCACTCACTCTGCTAATTAAAGGTATCCGCTGTACTGACACACAACAAGGCTGCTTTTTCATTGTGCCTGCTCTCGAGTGTAGCAACATGCAATTTCCCCTCAAAAAGACCTCCATTCATCATTAAAAAAAAAAATCTAAAAAAAAAACACACATACAAAAAAAAAACCTGGCAACAAAGCAACAGGCGGATTTTTTGAAGAGTTACAAAATTCACACGCTCATTTCTCCCCCCATTGTAAACAATGCACGCGGCTAACACAGATGTCTTCATCTGTCATGTTGGTTCGTTGTAGTTACTAATTGGTATTGATTACACTCCTGGCAGATTTTTGTTGTCGTGGGGGTCTATATTTATTGTCATTGTAATTAGAGTTATTTACCCTGAGCTGGATGAGTGTGTGTAATGAAAAAGGATGGGACAAACAAAAGCAACAACAAAAACAGACAGCATTATGGACACACACACACACACACACACACACACACACACACACACACACACACACACACACACACACACACACACACATTCCCCCTCCTGTTGTTTATAATGCTCCTCTTAAGAGAAAGAAAAAAAAAAGTGGTGATGCATCGCTCCATATTGTCAGTGTGGAGAATGAATGTGGTTCATGTACAGTTCCTTTGCATTCTCTCTCTCTCTCTCTCTCTCTCTCTCTCTCTCTCTCTACAGGCAGTTCTTCATCTGTGTTTTGTGTGGACATGAAAAGGGGCTATTATGATCACACACAACCCTTTACAGAATAGATGACTAAAAACTCGTTTGGTGGATGGGTGGGGGTGGTGAGGTGGTGTGTGTGTGTGTGTGTGTGGGGGGTAACCGGGGCTGTTCGGGGCTGGGGTTGGGGTGCCACCCCCCTCCCTCCTTTTAGTTTGCAACATTAGACCCTCACAGATCCAGAGCAGATTCCCAGTCCTCATAGTTTAATTACCCGCCCCCCCCCCCCTCCTGTGGAGGGGATCTTGATTTTTAACGAGTTTTAAAATGCATTGTGGCCAGGCCTCATAAAAGAGACATAGTGTGTTGTGAGGGTGAAAAGGCCAGAAGGGTAGAGAGTAGAGAGAGGGGGGAGAGAGAGAGGGAGATAGAGAGGAAGAGAGAGAGAGGGGGGGGGGATAGAGAAGAAGAGAGAGGAGATAGATAGATAGATAGATAGATAGATAGATAGATAGATAGATAGACAGACAGAGGAGACAGAGGGAGATAGAGAGAAAAAAGACAGAGAGAGACAGAAAAGAGAGAGGGAGATAGAAAAAAAGAGAAAAAGAGAGAGGGAGAGAGAAAGAAAAAGACAGACAGGCATAGAAAGAAAAAGACAGTGAGAGAGAGAGAGAGAGAGAAAGAGAGAGACAGAGAGAGAGAGCGACAGAAAAAGAAAGAGAGAGGGGGAGATTTGGGGACTGTTTTGGGAGTGGTGGTGGGGGTGAGTGTGTGGTGTGTGTCTGTGTGTGTGTGTGTGTGTGGGGGGGGTGGATTTAGAGAGGGGGCCTGTTCTTAGAAAGGGAGTGATGGAGGTAGTGAGGGAGAGGAGGGAGGGAGGGAGGGAGGGAGGGAGGATCTTTTTATTAACCCTAGAGTGACTGGCTAATGTGATTGAAGTGGTACCACCTGGCGGGGGACACTGCTCTATCAGCTGCCACTGAAGGCTTCGAATGGGGGAGGACCAGGTGCTGGACCCAGGCCTCTTAATTGTTGCCATGTAATAGTTCGCTTGACTGCACAGTACGGCTTGGGGCTAGGATTAAAAAAGCTGTTGCGAACACAGAAGTCCATTTTCCTTCTTTATGAACTACCAACCCACCCCACCCCCCCCATTACATACTCACACACACACACACACACATGCACACACACACAAACACACACACACACACACACACACACAAATACACATGCACACACACACACACACACACACACACACACACACACATACACACACACACACACAAATACACACACACACACACACACATACACACACACACACAAACATAAAAACACTACACACAAGCAAGAAAGAGAGTGGAGTGGAAACCATAGAAAGAAAAAGGGAAGCCAATAGATGCCATGTTTTTATGTTGTGAATGTTGTGTTTGCAGGTGCTTGAACAGCCTGTAATTGGGTGAGAGTTTTTATTTTCTTCCATCTGTTCATGGTTTCCATAGCAGACAGAGGGAGCCTGTTCGCTCATGCTGTCTTCAAGTGTTCTGAAAATCACTTTTGTCCTCGGCGAAAAAATAATAAAATAAATATATCAACAGGAGTTTTGAGATAGAGTTTGTGCTTTCTTTGTAGTGTACAGTTTTGTGATGAATGGGTATAACACTGAAAAAAAAATCAAATACACTTCTTTTGCTCTTTTTGAGTGACAGAAAACTTTATCACAAAATGCTCCTGAAAATGGATTTATTTGTTAAACACATACTTATACTGTCTATATCAATATACTAAAATAGCAATACAATAGCAATATAGCAACACCCTAAGGTGAAAAAAAAATCCCAAGAGCCATTTTTTAAACAACTCATTATGGTTATATAATGCTAAAGCAATGCTAATGAAGGTAAAAATTAAAACTAATTATTGAGACATTTTATTAATTTTCAGACTTGTTATGCCTAGTCAATCAAGGGGTAAGGGTCTAATTTTTCTCTTTCTCTAGCTTACAGTAAAACACACTGCACACATTTTTTTCCCTCTCTCTAGCTTAAAATGCGCAACAGACGTTTCTTCCTGGATTCTGAAAATCTGGTTTTGCCGCCTCTTCGAGTCAGCAGGGTCAGATGCCGCATGGGGTGCAGAGAGACGTTGGGGAGGATGGGTGGAGTGGGTGGAGGGCGGTAGGGTGGTGGTGGGGGGCGGGTGGGGGTGGTGGAGGTCTGGAGGAGGGAGTGGCAGTGGCACCCCGCCCTGTCACCACCATGTGACTGCTGCTGACGGCAGTCCAGAAATGTCGCGCAAAGCTGTCGCTTGCAACGGTCAAAATCCCGGGAGACCCCCCCACTCCCTCCCCTCCCCTCCCTCCCCTCTAACACTGAAGGGATTTGCCCGCTCTAGCCCTCTAGTCCTCCTGTAGCCAGCCGTGCCAGGACGCTCCTGAGCGCCATTAGTGAACCAGGCAGCAGTGTGTGTGTGTGTGTGTGTGTGTGTGTGTGTGTTTGGGAGGAGGGGGGGGGTTGAGTCACAGGAGACCTCATCAAAGCGTTGCGGCAACGCCGTGAGAGTGAGTGAGTGAGTCATCCTCAGACCTCAGTGTTCATCATGTCTCCCCGTTAATGCGGACTCTTGCTCGCTCGCTTTCCTACCCCCTCCACCCCCCCAACCCCCACTCCACCATCCTTTGCCTAATTGTCAGCCATTGTGTTTTTACACATCTGAGCCCGTGACAGTAGTCAACAACTGAGCTGAAGCAGAGCTGAGCAGAGCCAAGCAGGGCCGGCATGATGGCTTCTGGTTTAGAGAGAGAGGGGGGAATGCTTTGTCACTGGGAGTTTGGGGGTTAGGTGGGGGTGGGAGTGGGGGGTTGGTGGGGAGAGAGATTATGGGGTGTGGGGAGGTTTTAGGGGGGTGGTGTGCGGTTGTTTGGGGGGGGGGGGGGGTCTTAGATTTGAATACAGAGCGACACATCGGAGCGGAGGGCCGGTGAGCGAGGCGCGGCCATCTGTGACCGTGGGGCCCGCTTGCCTCCCTGACGGAGAGTCCCATATGGCAGGCGGGCCCTGGCGGGGTGTTCTCCCTCTTGTTGCTGTTTGTTGTTGTTATTTATTTACGAAAAAGCGCATGGATCGTTTTTGAACTGCGAGCTGAACGGTGGCAGGTGCCAGAAGCTGCGATGATGGGGGGGGTGGAGGTGTTTGTGTGTGTGTGTGTGTGTGTGCATGTATGTGTGTGGTGTGTGTGTGTATGTTGGTGTGTGTGTATGTGTGTGTGTGCGTGGTGTTTGTGTGTTGTGTGTGTGTGTGGATATGTGTGTGGTGTGTGTATGTGTGCGTGGTATGTGTGTGTGCATTTCTGTGCGTTTGCTTGTGTGTGTGTGTGTGTGTGTGTGTGTGTGCACGTGGTTTGTGTGTGATGTGTATGTGTGAGTGTGTGTGTGTGTGTGTTTGTCTGTGTGGGAATGGGGAGGTGGGGATACACAGGGAAGGTGCTGGCATGGACTGGCACTGATGTTGGCCGTGTGAGTGGCAAAACGAAAGCCAGGGGAACTCAGTTGACAGGGAATGATGGGAAAGGAAAGCAGAGTGGGAATGTCACACGCGTGGCGGGCAACAGACCCAGGCAGGCAAACCCAGGCAGACCCAGGCAGGCAGGCAGGCAGGCAGGCACACACCTCCTCCACACTCTGAGCTGCTGACTCACTGTGGCCCACAGAGGCCCCTACAGTCCCAGATGCTCCAGGCTGAAAGCCTGAGCATTATATCACATCTGTACTTCTTACTAAAATACTACAGAAAAATCCAGGAATTTTCTGGAAACAACTCGGAAACAATGTAATATATGTTGATTGTTCAAAATGCATTTTGAACTTTATGTTCATTTTTATTGCACTTGGCAGATGTGGCAGTGATGTACAAAAAAATGTAAAATATGTCTTATTTGTGACAGTCAGTCAGACAACTACTGCCACATTATATCCTAGATGATAAAAAAATCACACTGAATTCTTTGACATTTTATACTGCTGAAACGTATAAGTTTTACTGCTAGTATTACTGCCGATAAGTGTGGCCATGGATACGGAATATTCCCATGGCTGGTTGCAAATCCTTGCCAACAGCGACGGCATAATGGGATCAGCCCCGAAGGTAATGATGACAAGGCCATTCTCACCTGTACGCTTCCCGAATAATTCATATAATTCAGTCCATTATTATTTATCTGTTTGTTTATTTGTACTATTGTCCTATTTTCTAGGGAAAATAAATAGTGATTAACCCTAAATTAGACAGAAATTATAAATAAATAGATAATTGAAAACATACTTTATCTCATCCTGCTCTACAAAAACACGTGGACCACGCCTGTGCACAGCTTTCCTTTGTACTGCTGAGATGTAGTGATTCAGAGTAAAGATGGGAGCGTTTTGGAGGGAGTTGAGACGGAGCTGCGATATTCACCAGTGACTCACGGTTCTTGGAAGTTAAGGGAGGGAGGGAGGGTGCGTCTCCTGCGTGCGTGCGTACCCCAAAGGCTCAATTAGAGCGCCACCACAGCTCCCAGCGCTGCTAATGAGATGACGACTAGTGCTGCCGCTACTCCTGCTGCACAGAGCATTTCAGCACTTCAGAGCCACTGTGACAGAGGAGGAGGAGGAGGAGGAGGAGGAGAAAGGGGGGGGGGGTTAGGAGGAGGAGTAGGGCAGTAAAAGAGAGATGAGTATTGGAAGGAAGAACAGGAAGGGGGAGGAGGGGAAAGAAGAGGAGAGGAGGAAAGTAGAGAAGTGGAGGATAGGAAGAGAAGGAGGTGGAAGAGGAAGGGTAGGAGGAGAAAGTGGAGGAAAGGAGGAGAAGAAAATAGAGGAGAGGAGAGGAAAGAGGGGGAGAGGAGGAGGAGGAGAGGAAGGAGGACAAAGTAGAGGAGAAGAGAGGAGAGGAGAGGAGAGGAAGAGGAGGAGTGGGAGGAGGACAAATATGTAGGAGCCAGGCAGTGTGCCATCCAGAGTGTCACGGTAACACAGTAATGGTAATGAACCAGTAACTACCAGGAGGGTGGGATGATTCTTTGAATTCAACATGGGTCCTTTTCCTAGCTCTCTTTTTTTAGAATCAGCACTCCTGTGGTTGGGAAAGAAAAAAAAAACCATTTTTTTCAGTCTTCCTCTCCCACTGTTTTTTTTTTTTAGCTTTGGTTTCTGTCTACATTTACAAGGAGAGGCTGGCTAATGGGCCATCTTGTCTACTAGGATAGGCCTAGCTGCTGCCAGTAGGCTACTGATGGAGGATCAGGTGGTGTGCCAGTCAATCACGCTCCTTCACCACCACCAGCAGCAGCCCTGTTCTGGATGTGTTTTGGTGAGCCGGCATCCCTCTTTACCATAATAACGCCCATGTCAGCCCCCGGCAGCCACCCTGCTTCTCTCTGCCCACTAAAGCGTCAGAGAGTGGCCAGATGTTTGAAATTTTCCATTAATGCAGGATGCTTGGGATGGGAGGATGAGCCACAATGCTGTGTTTTTTTCTATTCTGCCCAGTGCCGACACATACACCAGTATCTATTACAGACGCATTTGAAGCTCAGATGTATTTTAACAGCGATACCCCCGAGCGCAATTAGCTGAGTGTACCAGCGCTCTCAAAAGTACAGGAATTAGGGGCTGCATGGAGGGGGAGAGAGAGAGAAAGAGAGGGTGCTGATTCGGGAGCCTAAGAATAGGCTAATTTTCCAGAGGTAATCAGCCATTGGTGTTGGGGGTAACGGTGACGGTGGCGGTGGCGGTGGCAGTGGCAGTGGTGGTAATCTCGTCCAGCACCTAGAAAAACCCGTATGAAAATGCAATCAGCCCACTTATTTTGAGTAATGGAGAAAAAATTGGATTACCCTCTCAGTCGGAGACGTAAAGGCTGTTTGTGCTGGCCGTACAATGTTCCGTGCTGATTAGCCGAGGCTGCTTTTAGCACCTTATTAATACATGCGCTGATGAGGTTAATTGGAGGCTTTCAGCATCCATGACTGCCTAACAACCTTTTTTAAAAATGTAGCCAGGTGATAAAAGTGCGTTGGTCCCTTTAAGAACGGACGCATAGCTTGAGGTGATCAGGAAGGGGCAAGATTTGATACGGAAAACGTGCCGAATAGTAGTGAGTTGGGGTGAACAAGTAAAGTCCTGAAATCGCTCTTGGAGAGGCTGTGTAAGTGGATAATTTGAATGAAATATGACTGTTAAAAGGTTAATGAGTTCGTGTGTAACAGATGAGTTTATGTGCTGATGTGTAAACCATAGATGGTTCTCGATTTGCCTGACGCAGTGGAGGACTGCAGGTGAAACGCGCGGGCTAGTTGTGTGTTAAAAGTGAGTATCGCTGCAGTTCATGTTCCGAAACTGTTTTTTTTTACAAATTAATTCGAATATGAAGTGGCATGACAATGCAATGTGTTGAAATGTGTTGTTTTCTTTCTTTCATCAGCTGTGCCACTGCCGTATTTCCCAGTCTGTATTGTTTGCACAGTAGCTGGTTAACGTGGGTTAAAGTCGGATTTGATTTCCGCCCATTGTTTGGATAAAAGTGTAGCGTGTAAGAATTTATTAGTATTTTTTTTGTGTAACAAACATTCTTCTGTGTCTGTCTTTTCTTTTAACTCAGTGGGAAACTCTTATGATTTAATTACTATCAGAATAAACCGAAATCTCATACATTTGTTGTGCTGCGTGTATTTTCCCGGCCACAAATCTTGGTACCAGGAGTGGGGTATTCTGATGGTTAATGTATCTCAGGGTGACTGGGTATAAGTTGCGGTGCAAATAATACAAATACGGCAGTGGTGAAGAGAAGCGTGGTGTCCATGGTGGTGGAGACAATCCTGGTGTGCTGAGATCGCCGTGCTAAGGGCTTTGCTGCAGACTTCACACGAGACCAGGAGTGCATCGTTGGACGTTCAAGTCATTCAGACACGTTCAGGGGACACTCGTCTAAAAGACTTTATCCTTTTCTTTTCTGTGATTTAAAGACTGTAAGAGACTGAATTACACAGAATGGATGAGCAGGTTGAAGCTCCTCCAGAGGCTGCAGCTCCTGATGTGCCAGTTGATATTCAAGCACAGTTGAGTGAACTTAGGGAGCAGCATGAACAAGCTATGGCCACCATTGAAAGGTTGAGGGGTGAGCCCAATAGACCATATGTGTATATTCCCAGGGAGCGTCACATTACCCCCTTTAGCGGTGATCTTGAGAAAGATGGGCGGTCAGTAGATAACTTCATTGAGGAGGTTGAGCGGGTTCTCCGCATTCGTAATCAGTCAGCTAGCGATCAGTATGATTTTGTGATGTCATTGTTAAAAGGTCCTGCCTTAGAAGAAATACGACTTCGCACTGACAGCAATCCCATTCCAGTTGAAGATCTGTATAAGTATTTGAGGGAAGCTTTTACTGATAAGCGCAGTGGGCCACAGCTTTTACATGATTTTTACAGTTGTAAGCAGAGAGAGGCCGAGGACATACTTGACTATTCCCATGCACTACGGAAGGCCTTACAGAAGGTTGTCAAACGATCACCTAATGCTATTGCCAATGCACAAGTTGCCCTGCGAGATCAATTTGTGGAGGGGATTCGTGAGCCTACTCTTAGACGAGAGCTTAGGCGATATGTAAGGGATAAACCCACCAGCACAATGGTAGAAGTACGTGAAGAAGCTAGTCTGTGGACACTAGAGGAACCGTCTGGGAATGCTAAACAGACTAAAAATAAGAATAGAGTGTCTGATAAGATGGATGAGACTTATTGTGCTGCAGTTAGTGCTTATGGACAAAAGTCAGTGAGCTTAAATGATGTTCTCAAGGTGGTGTCTGAACAAGGGAAACAAATTAGTGAGCTGACACAGGCCATAAAGGATCTAGCTACCAAGACATCCGTTACACCCAGTGTAAAGCCAAGAGCCACTTTAAGATTTACAGAGGATGGTAAGCCTATCTGTCTTAAGTGTCAACAGGAGGGACATATTGCTAAGGAATGTCCACAGAAACCCAAAGCTAGAGGGGCAGTTAGCTGTGATACTCAGGGAAACTACACACCCCAATTGCAGTGAGCCAGGCAATTCGGGGAGAAATGACAGGCTCGAAGATGTCACCCTCTCATGATGAGTTAGTGCAGCGGGCAGTAGGCACTTGTCCTGTGGTAGAAATTATGGTGGGTGGTGTCCCCATTGCTTGTTTATTGGATACGGGTAGTCAGGTGAGCACAATCACTGAAGAATTCTTTCGTAAACATTTAGGGGGGGAGGATGAGGATGTGCTGTCTACCTCTGGGTGGCTCAAGTTAACAGCAGCTAATGGTCTAGATATTCCGTATAAAGGATATCTGGAGTTGGAAGTTGAGACAATGGGAATGAAAATTTCTAACTGTGGGTTTTTAGTTGTGAAGGACCCACAGAATTCACAGTTGTTAGTTCCAGGCATTATTGGTATGAATGTAATAAGTCGATGTCGCCAGTTGGTCCAGGCTGAATTTGATAACACATTGGGTGGGAAAGTGGATGCTGATTGGAGGATTGCATTCCAGAATTTACAGAAGTGTAAGCTTGAAAAATCAGTGATGGCGCGGATAACGGGTAAAGATCCAGTGTATGTACCTGCAGGGTCGGTCATCATAGTTCAGACAAAAGGACTTGCTATGAGGGAAGAAGGTGAAGGGCCATGGTTGTTAGAGCCTAGCAGTATTGCCTTACCAGGGGGAGTGGTAATCATGCCTACCTTGGTTAACCCACATAGTACTCTGGTTCCTGTGCAGATATGTAATTTGTCGGAGGAAGATGTGTGGCTTCAGCCCAGGACCCGATTAGGTATTTTGTTACCAGTACAGTGCATAAATAGTGATCCCCACTGTGCAGTTAAATTTCAACGGATATCAGCAGACACTGAACAGATATCTTTGGATAGGGGTGGAGGGTACACTGACACTAATGTAACAACCCTCTTGGATAAATTAGATCTGGGTGGTACAGCAGAACAGCAGGCCCAGCTGCGAGTGGTGTTGTCAAAATATGCAGAGGTGTTTGCTGTGGGGGAAGAGGATCTTGGTTATACAGATAGAGTAGTTCATAAGATCAACCTAGTTGATGAGGTCCCAGTTAATTTACCCTACCGCCGAATTCCACCCACTCAGTATAAGGAGGTGAAAGAACATATCTCCCAGTTGTTAAGAAAAGGAGTCATACAGGAAAGCTCCAGCTCTTATGCCTCACCGGTGGTGGTGGTTAGGAAACCTGATGGCAGTATACGACTTTGTGTCGATTACAGGAAATTAAATCAGAAAACAAAAAGGGATGCATTTCCTCTACCACGCATTGATGAGAGCTTTGATGCTCTGCGGGGTGCAAGATTCTTTTCCAGTATTGATCTGGCCAGTGGCTATCACCAGGTAGCAGTCGCAGAACATGATCGCCATAAGACAGCTTTTACAACTCCATTTGGCCTCTATGAACACCTGAGAATGCCAATGGGGGTTTGTAATGGGCCGGCGACTTTCCAAAGATTAATGCAGGCAACCATGAATGACCTGATTTTTCAGATTCTGTTAGTATATTTAGATGACATTTGTCTGTTCTCTAGCACTTTTAGTGAACATTTGGAGAGATTGGATATTGTACTCAGACGGTTGCAGGAGACAGGCCTTAAGGTCAAGATTGAGAAGTGTCATTTCTTACAAGAGAAGGTGACATTCTTGGGACACCAGATCTCAGCTGAGGGAATAGCAACAGATCCCAACAAAATCGCTGCAGTGAAAGAGTGGCCAGTACCCACCACGTTAAAGGGACTGCGATCTTTCTTGGGTTTCTGTAGCTACTATAGGAGATTTGTCCAAGGTTTCTCAAGGATAGCTGGTCCCCTGCATGATTTAGTGAATGTGTGCCTTCATGTGGGGCCCCCTGCCAAAGTTAATCAAATGCTTATTAGTCTATGGAGTGCGGAATGTCAGATGGCTTTCGATGTGTTGAAAGAGAAGTTAACAAGTTCACCAGTGCTCGGCTTTGCGGACTTCACTTCTCCTTTTATTGTTGAAACAGATGCAAGCGGGCTTGGCTTAGGAGCCATCCTGTCGCAGCGTCAGGATGGCGTAATCAGAGTAATTTCTTATGCAAGTAGGAGACTACGAAATGCTGAAAAAAATGACAAAAACTATAGTAGTATGAAGCTGGAGCTCTTGGCCCTAAAGTGGGCGATAGTTGAAAAATTTAGAGGCTATTTACTTGGTGCCAAGTTTACCGTAATTACTGATAATAATCCACTATGTCACCTGAATTCAGCAAAACTAGGGGCCATTGAACAAAGATGGGTGGCGCAGCTGGCTGCATTTGATTTTGAGGTGCAGTATCGCCCAGGGCGCTGTAATGCAGCCGCAGATGCTCTCTCTAGGCAGCCCTTAGCAGGGGAGCCACAGGGCACTCTGGAGGAGATGGAGTATGACAATTGTACAGCAATCTGTAATGTGATCAGCAAGGGTACAGTTGTGGATTCAGAATTGGTTCAGGTGGGTATGGAGAGATGTAAAGTCAGGCAGATAAGAGCCATTAATGTGGTCAGTCCCCCTGCAAGCCCTGCTCAAGGGACTACATCTACGCTGCCCGGATATTCTAAAGAAGAACTGTGTGTGTTTCAGAGTCAGGATCCAGTTCTTAGTGAATTTAAGAGACTTTGGGAAAAGAAGCATTGGCCAGGGGGCAAAGACAGGGCGTGTTTGTCTAAACCAGTGAAGTCGTTGCTCAAGCAGTGGGCTCGTGTCAGAGAGTGTGATGGATTATTATACAGGGTGGTAGAAGATGTAAGATATGGTGAATGCTTCCAGCTGCTGGTGCCTGATTCCCTGAAGAGGCAGGTTCTCGAGAATGTACATGATGCCATGGGCCACCAAGGCATTGAAAGAACGCTGCAGCTCTTAAGGCAGAGATGTTTTTGGGTAGGGATGTGTAAGGATGTGGATCAATGGGTAAAAAGGTGTCAACGCTGTGTCTTAACCAAAATGCCTCAGCCAAAAATCCATCCACAAATGAAATCCTTCATAGCTAGTAGGCCGCTGGAAGTGGTAGCTGTAGATTTTACGGTGCTTGAGCCGGCCTCTGATGGTAGAGAGAATGTGTTGGTGGTTACTGACGTTTTCACCAAATTCACACAGGCTTATCCTACACGTGACCAGAAGGCCAATACAACTGCTAGGATTCTGTTGCGAGAGTGGTTCATGAAGTACGGGGTGCCAGAACGTCTGCATTCAGATCAGGGCCGAAACTTTGAAAGCGAGGTAATTGCTGAGCTGTGCAAATTGTATGGCGTCAAAAAGAGTCGCACCACACCCCACCATCCAACTGGAAATGCTCAATGCGAAAGGTTTAATAGAACACTCCATGAGCTGTTGCGCACTCTGCCTCCTGATAAAAAACGTCGCTGGCCTGAACATTTGCCCGAGTTAGTATATGCATATAATGTAACTCCTCACTCAACCACTGGGTACTCCCCTTATTATTTGCTCTTTGGGGTAGAACCCCATTTACCGGTGGATGCATTGTTGGGGCGAGAGACAGCCGGAGTAACCAATCAGGACTGGTTGGCAGTGCATCAGAGAAGGTTAAAGGAGGCCCATGCACGAGCTAAAGCGTTTTCAGAACAAAAAGCTGCAGAGCGAATGGCATTACAGCAAGGCAAGGTCTATTGTCCACAGATTAATATTGGTCAGTTGGTTTATATCAGAAATCGACCTCAGGGACGTAATAAGATACAGGATGCTTGGCAGTCTGTCCCATACCGTGTAGTCGGGTTTCAGGGGACCACTTACACCTTAGAACCAGTCGGGGGGGGATTGACAAAGAGGGTGAATAGAGTAGACATCAGACCATGTGTAGGTGATCATGTGGCTGGGCCAGCCCCTAAAAAGGGCAAGAACAGACAGCTTCTTGAGACAGTCAGAGGCGGAGACTTGGGGTCTGACTCTGAATGTTCAGAGGAAGAAATGATAGGTGAACTGGTCATCAGGAATCAAGAGACTGGTGATGCAGTATTGGAAAATGAAATAGTAGTAGGAGAGTCCGAGGTGGCAAATCAAAGGCCTGAGGGCCAGATACTGGATAGCCAGTCTGAGGAGGAGATGGTAGACTCGGCAGATGACCCTGATTCAGAACCAGAACCAGATGACCCTATCTTTGTCCCCCGTAGGAGCACTAGACAGAATGCAGGACAACATTCAAACCTACACCACCAGCCCAGATCTGTATTAGATTCTGATTCAATTAGTCCAGCCCTAGTCTCACAGATTGTGGTCAGTCTTGCTACAGTTCTGTTTAGAGAGGCTGTAAAAGAGGTTAAAAATACACTGGCAGTCATCGAGGACAATGACTCCTGAGCAGGGGAGAATGTAGCCAGGTGATAAAAGTGCGTTGGTCCCTTTAAGAACGGACGCATAGCTTGAGGTGATCAGGAAGGGGCAAGATTTGATACGGAAAACGTGCCGAATAGTAGTGAGTTGGGGTGAACAAGTAAAGTCCTGAAATCGCTCTTGGAGAGGCTGTGTAAGTGGATAATTTGAATGAAATATGACTGTTAAAAGGTTAATGAGTTCGTGTGTAACAGATGAGTTTATGTGCTGATGTGTAAACCATAGATGGTTCTCGATTTGCCTGACGCAGTGGAGGACTGCAGGTGAAACGCGCGGGCTAGTTGTGTGTTAAAAGTGAGTATCGCTGCAGTTCATGTTCCGAAACTGTTTTTTTTTACAAATTAATTCGAATATGAAGTGGCATGACAATGCAATGTGTTGAAATGTGTTGTTTTCTTTCTTTCATCAGCTGTGCCACTGCCGTATTTCCCAGTCTGTATTGTTTGCACAGTAGCTGGTTAACGTGGGTTAAAGTCGGATTTGATTTCCGCCCATTGTTTGGATAAAAGTGTAGCGTGTAAGAATTTATTAGTATTTTTTTTGTGTAACAAACATTCTTCTGTGTCTGTCTTTTCTTTTAACTCAGTGGGAAACTCTTATGATTTAATTACTATCAGAATAAACCGAAATCTCATACATTTGTTGTGCTGCGTGTATTTTCCCGGCCACAAAAAAAAAAAAGAGGACCAGAGGCTTTTTCGTCTGCTGTTTCTTCGTCTTCTTCTTCTTCTTCTTCTTCTTCTTCTTCTTCTTCTTCTTCTTCTTCTTCTTCTTCTTCTTCTTCTTCTTCTTCTTCTTCTTCTTCTTCTTCTTCTTCTTCTTCTTCTTCTTCTTCTTCTTCTTCTTCTTCCTTCTTACCCCTTCACCATGTCTTCTTTTCGTAAATAAAAAAAACATGGCTGTGCTTGTTATGCGTCTGCAGCTTTTCTGTGCCATTTGCCGTGCCCTGCTGGCAGGGTTTGAATTTGTAAGCCAAATATCCAGCTCCTGGTGGTGGTGGTGGAGGGCATTGGGGGGGTGGTGGTGGTGGTGGGTCAGATTGACTAGGCCCCTCTTGGGAAGGTCATGATGATCGGTAAAGGTTAATTACCCAGACTCTGTGTGAGAGGCACTTGAGTGTTGGCCTCTGCTGCTCCCCCCGCCCGCCCGACCGCCCCCCCCCTTCCCCCCTCCCAACATCCTCTCTGGCGTTTTCTCATCTGGGGACCTCAAGGGCACAGGGCCCAGGCAAAAAGCTCTTGTTGTTGGGGAATGAAATCGTTTCGCCCAGACATTTCATGCCTTTTCTGCTGCCCATCTATAGAAATTCTGTCTTGTTCCCTGACCTTGCATGCTCCTGTTCTTTTTTTTCTCACTCGCTGTCTCAGTATGTTCAGCTGCCACAAAGCAGCCCAATGAAATGTCAGCTTCATTTGGGTTATTAAAATTGTATTAAGGCTGAGTTTTTGTTGTAGTGAATTGAATGGTAGTTTTTGTTCAGTTCATCTAAAGCTGCTTTAATTATTTGACATTTTGGTTTTATAAATTATCTCACCGCTGCCTGAAGATAAAAAATTTGCTGCTCTTAACAGTTGCTCTCTCTCTCTCCCCCTCTCCCCCATTGTCTGTCTGTCTGTCTGTCTGTCTGACTGTCTCTTTCTGTCACTCACTGTTACACCCCTGACATCGTTGCTGTGGACGAGGTGTTAAAAACCATTGTGGTCTTGAAAGTGGGATACTGCTTTGCTACATATATGGACCTGTGTTTTTCTTAAAAAAAAGGATAAAATACCAACCATTAGTCAGTGCTCTCACAACAGGTGGCTATAAGATAAACCTGGTAGTACTCATCTATGGAAGCCTTGGACATGTCCATAGACTATGTGTTAGAGGACTGCAAATAGCTAGACTAAACAAGAAGAATGCAAAGCAGCTAGCAAAATACTGCTCTGTGTCAGCAATTATAGGTATTCTGCATATTTGGAGAAGATGATGCCACCTGTATCTTTGAGTCACTTAGTAACCTACATATATGGTTGTAGGCCAGTATTTGTACTGATGTGGGAGACACAAAATGCTCTTTGTTAATATGTGGGTGCTGCGTTGCTTTTTAATAAGTATTGGTCCTCCCAAATATGTGTGTGTGTGTGTGTGTGTGTGTGTGTGTGTGTGTGTGTGTGTGTGTGTGTACATGTGTGCATTTGTTTGTGTTTATGGTCCATGTGCGTGGCTGTCTGTATGTATACTGGTGTGTGTACGTGTGTGTGTGTGTGTGTGTGTGTGTGTGGTGTGATGATAAATCGGGCTCAC
>CM059282.1:6970194-6992694 GCA_030347295.1 Setipinna tenuifilis | reverse complement strand
TGCCACTTTGTCTTTCTTTAATTTTTGTCCCAACTGGGGTCTTTCACTGGTTGTGGATGTTGGTGTATGAGAATGTAAAATGGGAACATATGTGGACTTCAATGTGCTTGTATACTACTTTGTATCAATATGTATGCTAATTTGTCCATACATTTGTACATTTGTACATTAGTACAGTAAATGTCTGACATCTTTTGTGTATTTTGTCATTTGTGTATGTGTGTTAATATTACATGTTAGTTAGTTTAACCAAACTACTTTACTTTGTGTCTTTGTGCATACTGTGCAAGTTATGTGCAGTCATGTGGTAAGTTACAAGTAGTTTTATGTGATGTGTGTGCTTGTGTGTATGTGTGTGTAGGGATGTGTGTGTGTATGTGTGTACATGTGTGTGTAAGAGAGATAGATAGATACAAAGAGAGCGCGTGCGAGAGAGAGAGAGAGAGAGAGAGAGATTGTGTGTGTGTATGTGTGTGTGTACTGTATGTGTATGTGTACACACCTACGTGCCCAAGCACACACACACACACACACATGCACAAACATGCTTGAAGAGGTTCTGCTGAGCATCACAGAGCACTGGCCAGATAAGCAGGCTGGCAGCTTCAGGGGGGGGCAGGTTCCTATTTGCATAATTATGCCCCTGCTTCCCGGAGCGGCAGAGAGAAACCCTGCGCCGACCTCTATCGACCTTTCATGAACCTGAATACTGAACAGTGCCGGGACAGAGACAAGAACAGACCTGTAATTACTAAAAATGCGTGTGTGCACGCTCGCGCAAGTGTGTGTGTGTGTGTGTGTGTGTGTGTGTGTGTGTGTGTGTGTATGTGTGTGTGTGTGTGTGTGTGAGACTTTGTGTCTGTCTCTGTATATGACAGAGCATGTGTTTGGTGTTTGTGCAAACATGTGTGGTCATATTACTATTACTATTATTATTGTTTATCCAAAGTCACTCAGTAGACAGCTTGTGCCTTCTCTAAATGCATACGCATTGTGTGTGTGTGTGTGTGTGTGTGTGTGTGTGTATGTGTGTGTGTGTGTGTGTGTTTGTGTGTTTGTTGCTGTGAGTTTGCCAACCTGTAGAGATGCATGTACATTTTGTGTGTGTGTGTGTGTGTGTATGTTTTTGCATGTGTGTGAGTTTGCAAAGCTGCATCTGCATTAGCGTACAAAACGAAAATAAAAAAAATCTAGCCATCGCTTCTGTTCCCCAACACATGGAGTTCCTCCACTCTGTCACACAACTCCCATCATTTCATTTTTTGGCCAGTATTAAAAAAGGAAGGAAAGAATAAAAAAAAAAAAACATTTCTCCTCATTGTTTCTAAATAGAGGATTTGTTTCACATCTCTCTCTCCGTCTCTCTCTCGTCCAGAGGGCCTCAGCCGCCACATAATCAGCCTCTAATGCGAGAGGGCCTCGTCTCTTCTCATTGGAAATTCATTCTCAACAGCTTGCTATTATCCAGGCCCCTGAATCTCTGAATAGATTTACAAGCATTAAGAGCGGGCCCCCATTGTAAATACGGGACATGTGGGGAGGAGGTCCTGGGGCTTTTGTCTGGGGCCCCCAGTTTGGAATCAGCTGTCCTCCCTTGCGAAGGCGAAAAAAAAAAGAAGAGGGTGTGTGTGTATGTGTGTGTGTGTGTGTGTGTGTGTGTGTGGTGGGGTGGGTTAGAGGAGGAGGAGGGAGAAAAAAAAGCCGTCTGGTTTCGGAACAGAGAAATATGTCACAGGTTTTTTTTTCTTTTTTTTTTTTTGAGGAATCACACACAATGGACGTGTGCCATGGTTGGCCTCTTTCACTTACTCCAAAACAAGCGGTTAACACACACACACACACACACACACACACACACACACACACACACACACACACACACACACACACACACACTCACACTTACACACACACAAGGGTGTGCACATACAGCTAAACACACATACACACACACACACACATGCCACAACAAACAAATAAACAAACAAACCATGGCCCATTCAGTGGATAATGACAGTCTGATGCCTTCTGTTTTTTTGTTTAGGCTTTTGTGAATACCACTGTAGTACATTATTACCCTGCAGTAAAGCTGACTAATTAAACCAGACCACTAAAAATGTCTAAATAAATCATTTTTTTTATTCTTTGATTTTTTATTTAGTTTTAACTCAGTTTGTGGCATGATTATGCACAGAAGACCAACACAAAGACCTTGGCCTTTTTATCTGATCATATACATAGATACTATTTTGTTAGAGATTTGTATGTGCCTGTCATGTACATATGTAAAGTGCATGTGTGTACATACATGCCAATAACTTGTGCATACACGCCAGTCTGTGTGTCTGTGTGTGTTTGTGTGCATCTGTGTCTGTGTCTGTATGACTGTGTGTGTGTGTGTGTGTGTGTGTGTGTGTGTGTGCCTGTCTGTGTGTACACACACGTATCTGCTTTTACCCTGTACCAAATCTTTTCCTGTTGACTTTTTCCCCCCTCTGTGCGCGTGTCCCTGACAGCAGCACCTGCCGTACTGGAAAATGCCTTAAGGTTTGTTTGACTTGCCACGGGCAGCGGAGGGAGAAAGGGAGAGAGAGAGAGAGAGGGAGGGAGAGAGGGAGGGAGAGGGGGAGAGGGGGAGAGGGGGGGGCAGCCAGAAAGAAAAGAGAGCGAAAGAGAGAATGTTTACTTTCCTATCCCTGCCTTTGTCTCGCGCCGAGCAGATAAGAGGAGGCACGCGCAGGGCCGCAGTCGCCTGTCAGGCCAGCTGAAAGAGTGCCTGTTCACTCCTTTCGCTTCCTTTCTTTTTTTTTCTCCCCCCCCCCCTCCTTTTTTCTTTTCTCGGGTGTGGGGGGTGTGGTGGGGTGGGGGGTGTTGAGGGGCAGCAGCAGACGGGGTGGGAAGACAAAAGGCAAGGAGAGGGGAAACCTGGAGATGCATGCGTGGGTTGTTGGTGGTGGTGGTGTGTGTGTGTGTGTGTCTGTGTGTGTGTGTATGTGTGTGTGTGTGATTGTGGGGAGGCTAAAGGGAGGGGGGGGGGGGTTGAGAGTGACACACAGGGCAGGTGTGCTCATGTTTGGCCTGGCTAATTTATTTTCTTCTCTCTCTCTGTACCACGCAAGAGAAGAGGTGCTCACTTTTCAATTCATTCCCCCTGGCCCACGGTCCACATAAAAAAAAAAAAAACGCCACACACAACACACAACAACACAGTGTGACAGTCACAGATTTACTATTGTGTGTTTGTGTTTACAGAAGGCAAATAAGTGCCAGCAGATGCGCGCACGGTCTAAAGATACCTGCTGGCATTCTGTCCGGCTCTGTCCAACTCGGGCCAATCACGGCTCTCGCTCTCCTGGTCCGTGCAGGAGAAAGACGGAGGGGCTCTAATCATGATGAATGCTGAATGTGAATAGGTGGTGGTGGTGGGGGGGGGCTTTAATGGCAAAATCTGCTGTCTGGCAGAGGCCCTTCCAGTCCAGCAGTGGCAGCCCAACCGAGCGAGCCGAGGGCCGGTCAACTGCACGCCAGACCGGAGCCCCCCCCCCCCTCTCTCAACCCGGCCAGACAGACAGACCACCACCAAGGTCGGTGCGGGTACAGAGCCACGCTCCTCGGCATGGACCCCCGTAAAACTCCCCAGAGGGGGGTGGGGGGGGTGCGGGTGTAGGGCTGATTGGGGAGTGACCATGCAGGCGTGCCGGTGGCGCTGGTGGTGGTCTGGTGTGTGTGGTGTGTGTCCGGTGGGTGAGGACGGGGCTCTTCTGTGGTCTGCTGCATGTGGCCAGCACAAGGCAGGGGACCAGGCCAGGAGGGTGGAGGGTTGGAGGATGGAAGGCTGGAGGGTGTGGGCCAGGAGGCTTTAAGGGTGGGTGGTTGGGAGGTGAAGTGATAGATGGAGGGTATAGGGGAAGAAGCTGGAGGGTGAAGGGGTGGACAGTGGAGGGAAAGCAGGCTGGGCAAGGAGGGTGTAGGTTGGAGGGCTGGTCGACTAGAGGGTGTAGGAAAGGGCAAGGCAAGGCAAGGCAAGGCAAATTTATGTGCATAGCGCACTTCATACCCAGAGGTTCAATAAAACTAAAACTAAATAACAATATGTAAAAACAAAATAAGTGTAAACTGAGGGGCAGAGGGCTGGAGATGGGAAGGTTTGAGGGTGTGGGCCAGGACACTGGATGGCTGGAGGGTTAGAGGGTTAGAGCAGTGTATCTCAAAGTTTCAGACCGAGGACACCCCCTCCTCTTAAAAAAAACAAAACTCAAGGACCACTTCCCCCCTACCTGAGACTAACAGAGCTATGTAAATGCATGAATTGGTGCAGCATCATAACTCGAACTAAACAATGGCATGAATATTATATACATGTCATTTAAGCACACCATGCATAGCATAGATAGCTTAAGAAACATAAAAAAAAATACAACTGCTCGCGGACCATATCGGATTTCTTGCGGACCACCAGTGGTGCATGGACCACACTTTAAGAACTCTGGGCTGGGGGATGGTGGGGTAGACGGGTGGAGGGTGGGGGGGATGAAGGGTGAAGGCTGCGCTGGCCTGCTCCAGGTCCAGGGGGCCGAGTGCCACTCAGCTGTGCTGGAGCAAGAGGGGAGCTGGACGCTAACTGACCACAGATGCCCTCCATGTCCAATTAAACAATGCCACATGCACACACGCATAGACACACACAGACAGATACACACACAAACACACATGCACAAACACACACACACACATACAATCGAATGCACGCACATGCACACACACACACACACACACACACACACAAACACACACACACACAATCGAATGCACGCACATGCACACACACACACACACACACACACACTTTAGAGTGCTGTAGACACACACATACAGTACATGGTGTCCAAAAACACATACTTGCTATCAAACACATGCATCTGTGAATGGCGTTAACAAACATAACCCCCTGACACCAATGTCATGATTAAAAAGTGGTTTGTCCATCTTGCAAGCAGTGTTACTCTTTCCATTTGCTTTTACTCAGTATCCTACATTCCAAAGTATTCTGTAACACTTTGGAAAGAGAAACCAGAGTCATTCTGTACATGTCATGATGACCAGCACTTTGTCAATGATTATATGGTTTCATTAAAATAATTAGTATGATTAGACCTATATTTTTAAATATATTTATTTCCTTTGAGTGTTCCATTTCTGTCGATCTGCGTTTAGCTCCACTGCTCTAACAGTGGGGGTAACATGAGTCAGCAATGCTGGTGTTTGTGTTTCAAAGACTTTATAATGTAAAATAATAATTCTTATTTTAAGGTTATTAATTCATTAAAATGAATGATTAAGATTTAATGTTAAGGTTACCTTTCTTCTTTGACGCTTCCATCTCTGTCTGTGTGTGTTGGGCCACACTTCTCTGGCAGTGGGTGTAAGGTGAGCCAGCAATGGTGGAATTTGTGCTTCAAGAACTGTAATTTATATAAAGGGTTAAACTTTATTTGACTGTCCCTGTTGCATCAGTAAGACACAGTGTAACAAAGTGTGTAACAATATGTAACCTCATGTACTTACACTGTACCATAGGGTTAAGGTTAGGTATGTATAGTGTAAGTACATGTTACATGTAGATACACTAAATATGGGACCATAAATTTTTTTTAGCAACAATAATTATATTTTGTCATCAATCCTGTAATGCTATCTTTTTTCTTTGATGGTCCTATCTCTGTCTATCTGCATTTGGCTTCTCTGCATAACAGCTCTGGGTGTAAAGTAAGGCAGCTGTATTTGTAATTAATAATAATTATTTTTTTTTATCATCAATCTTGCAATGTTATCTGTTTTCTTTGATGGTCCCATCTCTGTCTGTGTGTGTTTGGCTCCTCTGCTGAGGCAGTGGAGGTAAGGTGAGGCAGCGGGCTGCTGTTTGTGTTTCGGGGCCTTTATCTGTGCCTCTTATCGGCCTCTCGCTCCCCAGCTGCCTCCCACCTGTCACTCACACAGGGAGTGGCATAGGGGGAGGGGCTAATGAGTGAGTGTCTGTGTGTGCGTGTGTGTGAGTGATTTTATGTGAGTGTGTGAGCCACTGTGTATGTGTATATGTGTGTGTGTGTGTGTGTGTGTGTGTGTGTGTGTGTGTGTGTGTGTGTGTAGGTGTGCATGCTTATGTGTGGGTGTGTATGTCACTCTATGTGTGTGTGTCTGTGTGTGAATGATTTTATGTGAGGGGGGTGTATGTGCATGTGTGTAGGTGTGAGTGCTTATGTGTGGCTGCATATGTCACTCAATGTGTGTGTATGTATGTGTGTGTGTGTGTGTGTGTGTGTGTGTGTGTGTGTGTGTGTGTGTGTGTGTGCGCAGGCAGACAGCCGGTAAAAAGGCGAAGTGATGGAATGTGTTTAGAGTTAAGCAAGAAGCTCTTACTGGGGAAGTACCTTGCTAGACCACCAATAGAAAAACAGGGAATGTGGGTTGACCACACCCAATTAATGTTTTTTTCCACCTCTCCTTCCACCTACACTACAATCTGTGCTAGCATCTTTTCGTGTCACCACTTATTTATTTTCTTTCACACCATTATCAAATGATACAAAGGGTTAGTACACATTTGCTCGCTCTCTCTCTCTCTCGCTCTCACACACACACACACACACACACACACACACACACACACACACACACACAACATGCAAGGGCCCACTCATCCATCTAACTGACACGATCTTCATTCACCATCTGCTATTTACATCATGCGTGTTTCAATAATAAGGCTTTGGAGTAGTTGGAAAATGGCAGTTGGCTTTGTCAGTGCATGTCCATGCTACCCAGCACCGCTGCTTGCATCCCACAGGAGGCCCTTACAGCTAACATAGCAGTACTTTGGCGATGGCCAGCCCTTGGGCTTTTTTTTTTTGTTCATTCTGGGATTTGGTTGCCATGGTGAGAGGGCAGGTGTAACACAGGTGTGTGCAGAGTTTCCCTGAACAGCACCTCTCCACTTATAGCGCTTCAGAGTGCTACAAGATGACGGCTCTGTCCATAGACAGGAATGGCCAAAACAATCTCATCTTCAGGCTTGTTGCCCTCCTAAATGTTACCATCTTTCATTCTTGTTGACATTATTTCCTTGTTTTAAGATTTCATCGTGTTATTTATTGTTTTAAGATTTCATCTAGCTATGTTATTCCTTGTTGTATGACTTTGCCATAAATATGTTTTAATTATGATGTCTTAACATTGGTATTTATCTATACTTATCTTGTCTAACCTGTCTGTCTGCTTATCCAATCGCAAGCACCTTTGAGGCCCCTCCACCCTCTTGTACAACTGTGGCCCATTTTTCTTGCAAATTATGTAAAGCACTTTGGGTAAACTCATGCTGTTCTTAAATGTGATGTTGCTCCACCTAAATGCGGAGGTTTCACTGTGTAAGGCAAACATAGAGTATGAATTAGGCCTATACACAATCTGAATAGACACAAAAGATTCCAGAACTTTCCACGAGTGGTCAATTTGGGGTCTATAACATGCATGAAGATTCAATGTGGTGATGAGGATTTCCTTTCATATGAGCCTAAAGACTGAACAGGTCTTCTGCCTGTCTCATCCCCCTGAGACATCAGTATGCTAATTATACCAGAGGATTTTATGGTGTGATATACCACCACTTCACTGAGACGGAATGATCAGGGCATATTGGCATGCAAGTCACACAACCATCCCATATCTCCATAGAAATGTCACTTGTGCCTCTCAGTGACAGAGAACATAATTTTAATCATGCTCAGATTGATGACTTTCACGGTTTGTCTCCGAGTGTTACTGGGAAGACACATGTAGGTTACCTACAGGTTTTTTTTTTATCAGAGTGTGAACATTAGTGATTAATTTAGAGATTGGTAGTCCTAAGAGTAGGCCACTGCTGAATACAGTTATTATGGACACAGTTACTTTGGTGCGGTCAGTGTTGGAATGGCAGACATGGTCAGAAACATAGTTCAACAAAAAAAGAATAACTTCAACATGATTTATTAAACCACAGTGTTTATGTTTATTTTTATTATTTGGACACATAGCAAATACTGCAGAAACATAGAAGCATGTTAAGACCTAATGATTACAAAAAAAGCTGCCAGTAAACAATGATTGTACCTAAAGGCAATGGGTTTTACAAAGTCATGGTCTTGGATTGCAAGCTAGTACACTTCAACTTAATCGAAAGCATCTAGGGCAAACTTAAGACGACAAGTCTGACAGAGACAACATTTGGCTATGTCAATGAAAACAAAGTCAACACGACTCACACGAATTACTCCCACGAAACAATAAATATTTTCAATAAATAAATACATAAATAAATAAAATAAATGTGAAGGTAAATTTATTGCAATTATATAAAAATAATAAGTGTAAGCTACGATTTGTGGCAAACGCATTGATGATAAATAAGACGTCCAAACAATCACTTGGTAGAATACATGATTAAGGCAATTGTACAGCAGTAAATAGTGTAGAACTCTATTTCAAGGCATTTGTGGCTACACTACAAGAGAATATTTCCGGAATGTAAAATGTTTTGTCGGGGAAAGCTAAATTCCAATATCCACAGATTCACAAGCTATATTAAAGCTAATAAAGTGATAAGTACATTTACGGCCTGTGAATTAAAAAGGCATTGTTTTTTTCTCTCACGACATCACGGCTAGGACATCCCTCTCTTAGGTCTATGAGCTAATGCGTTATAGCATGGTGTGCAGAGATCCTAGAAAAATAATTTAACAGTCTACTTTTATTCTCCAGATAAACTAATTACTTCAGAAAATAGAGCATTCAAGTTCGGATTTTAACATCCTGTTGCGGTTTTAAGTCACCTTGCGTTGTGAAACTCCTTGGTACGTGACGTCGGTTCCATGAGAAGGCACTGTTTTGAGTTGTGATTTAGCAGGCTGGGCGCACCGGCATTTGTAACAGGATGACTTGGCGGTTTTCCGACGGGTGACATTTGTTGATGTGTCGCGTGAGACCTGGGGAGCTGTAGAACATAGCGGGGCAGTATTTGCAGGGGTAAACCTGCGAGGAGTGCTGAAGGCGAACGTGCCTCTCTTGGCTGACTCTGGTGGGAAAGTTCTCACCACAAACAGGGCACAAGTGACATTCAGGGGAGCTGAGATTTAGTGGCGCTTGGTTTTGAGGCTGCTCTGATGAGAGAGATGCTTTCGGTTTGCCCTCATTCTGGGCAGCCAGGCTTGCATCTTGGCTCTGGGAGGCATGGTGAGACAAAATGTGCTTCCTCAAATAAGCTTGGCGTTTAAACTTTTTCCCGCAGTGCTGGCAGTCGTAAAGCCCATCTTCCGACCCCGACTCTGACAGACCGGGGCTGGGTGTGTCCCTGTCGCTCGCGAGCTCCGTGCGCGCGGTATCCTTGGCAATCTCTGCAGACGCACCCTTATCCCCAGCAGGCATTTTAGTGCCCTCGGATTTGGTGTTCTGGTTTCCAGACATCATCGTTGCATTGTGGGGTTTCGGCTTATGCCAGCGTCTGTGGGACGCAAGGTTAGCGGGACAGCTGAAGACTTTGTCACACTCTGGACACCTGTACTCTACTCTAACGATTCGCGAGCATTTGTGCTGGGCTAAAGCGAACGGGTCGGCGTAAGCCTCTCGGCACAACTGACAGACAAACTCCCCGAGAGGCTTGTCACCCGCAGAAGGCGGAGGTGTCGGTTTCTGGTCCACTGGCGCTTCCTTTATTTTCAGTCCAAGTACTGGCGAAGTTGTGACTTCATCCTCGAACTGCAGTTTCCTGATTGCTTTGGGTTTCTTAGGCGCGGGCCTGCTCTTGCGCTCTGTGGTATCGGATGAAGGTCTTTTGGTTGCATTGCTTGTAGCAGTCGCCGGGATGCTGTTAGTGGTACCACTTCGAGTGCTATTGCTGGTTCCGATTTTTAGGTCCACCGGCGCGAACAGGAGGTGGTCTAAACTGTTGAGCGCGGCAGGTGTCGGGAATGACTCCGCGGAGACAGGTGAAGCGAGGTTGAAGCGTCTCTCAAAATATGACCGCTCGTGCTCCTTGCTGACGGGCCGGGTGGGGCTGTATAACGCCTGGTACACTGCCTCCGGATTCCCAAACTGTACCGGTTTAGCATCCTGCCTGGATGTGTCCGGACCTGGCTCACTATTTGGTGATGATGTTGCAGCACGAGAAGGGCTGGATGCGGTCGTGCCGGATGTCAGAGCATCCGCCTGAGTCTGCAGGACCGGGAACTGTCCCTGTTCCTCCTCATCCGGACGAACTCTGTAAGAAACAGGTGTCGCTTTCTTGTTCCGTTTTACTAAAAATCCTCGGGGCATCTCGGTGGTTAAGCAGAAGGCACTTTAGAAAAAAAGGAGAGGATGCGAGACCAATGGTGTCAAAAACAAAAAATCCCGAGTCTGAAGGATCGCGGACACCGATGATAGGCTATTTATTGTTTTTCTGTGGGGGTCTGTCCGCTTCTCGCCGCTCTCTTCATGAAATGCTTTTCATCAGTAAGGAATTGCAGCACTCTTTTTAAGGAGAAATGATGACATTGTTCTCGCCCCTTGTTGCCACATCCTCAGCCAATCAGATGGAACTAAGATCCCTATGGATTTGCGAGTGGGAGGGTAGGAAGGCTTGGGTGTCGGGTGAAAATGTACGGGGATTTGCAGATTGCTAAGCAGATGTACCTGAGGTTTATTATATTACAATGCGGCCCCGCGCCCCTTCCTTGCCGACAAGGGCACACGCGCGGGACCCACCTCTTTTTACGGTCTGATGGGTTTCTATACAAATGCACACGTGCCTTGGCTTTGTGTGTCCGCTTTGGGGGGTGCTCTGATCTGTCCGTCACTAGCTACCAGACCATCAGAATCCCAAATTAAAAAGGGGAGGGGTTGCCCATCAACGGAAAATGACAACAAAGCAAGCAGCATATCGTGTGGGCAGCGGCGTCCAAGAGTGCCTGCAAATTCTGGGCTTGCTCTCCGAAAGGAAAAAGTGATATTAAGCACACGAAACAGAAAATATATATCCAGTCATTGTACCGACACTGATAAAAATGTATAATTTATTGTGCTACATTTTGCGTTTGAACAAAGCGCCAATGGCGACATGTGTTTGATACGACAGTTGAATTCCGGACATATGAATCAGTCATCTTACGCATACATAATTAATATAAGAGGGGCTCCCCTACTTTGCATCACAAAAGCCACGCTTGTGCAGTCTGCACCCCGTATGCGGGTGAAAAGGAAATTGCACGGTAAAATAGGGCTCACAAGCAATCTGGTCGAGAGAGAGAGAGAGAGAGAGAGAGAGAGAGAGAGAGAGAGAGAATCAGTTGGACAAAGATCTTCAAATGGGGCAAAGAACGATTAGGCCCACGGGGTTATAAATGCACTGTCTCTCGCCCAAATCACTCTCATCTTACCTAAAACCGTCTAAGAAGCGATTATGATTGTTTTAATGCCCGAGTGACTGTGGTGTGACTGAAACCTGAAATATGAACCATGAATTCAGTTATAAACAGAACATGTCAAAACAGGTTTCTAAAATGTTTCAACAGGGTTCAGAGTAGTATGTAGTAAACAGACCCAGTGAATAGTTTAGAAATGAGATAACTTAGCTATTTTAAGATGTTTCAAGGAGCCTGTATGTGAATTCCTTGTGAATTGTAGAAAATCATGAAAACAGACATATCATTAGGAAATCATTTGAACTATAATCACTTCACGTTGTCTTTTTATACTAAGTGCTGCGAGCCCATTTTGACACATCCACTTGTCTGTAGGAATGATTATTTTCCAGGCACGCGAAAGCCCCGCATCAAGCCGCGGGCTGTGGGGCCCATTGTTCCCCTCATTAGCATAAAGCTGCTGCCGGACGAAGTTAAATTAGCGCACTGTCAAAGAATTAAGGCTGTCCTACAGAATGCATTTTTTTGTTTGTTTTGTAACCATCGTCGAATTGTATTTGCTTGGCTAACATACTCAACATACAACGGAACATTGGATATCAGTGGAGTCCACCATTTATTGGCTATAATGAAAACGCAAGGAAACGTCTTAAATGTTAAAACAAGTTATAAAAAATGTATTCTTTGTAAGCGCTATGGCGGCTCATTATTCCACTCACACAAATCGCTTTTTGTAAAACTAAATTAGACAGAAGGCTGATCCCCAATTTAATATCATTGAACCATGTCAATTGACGTGTTTGAATACCCATACCGCGCGATAATAGATAAAAGTTAATGGGCAAAATAGATGCCTGACCGAGCTCATGCGTCAGGGCGCGCGTGTGCCGCTGTTTGTTCAGTGGCGTGTGCTGTTGCGCGAGAGGAGCGGTGAAGATTTGAGCTCAATTAACATACAGCTGCCACAACTCCTAAACACGGCAAATGCGCCTCCGTTGGCAACAAAGTGACTTCCTATAGTACATATCTGTCAGATTCTTATTTTTATCAGATCTGTCAGATATACAGTTTACCGACTCACATCAAATGAACAGTTGTTGTGAGAAGCCACAGAAAGTTTATTTTATTTTTATTTTTGAATATTTTGCTCAGAAAGTAAACAGACAAAAAATAGGGAGCAGTGAAACTAAATCAAAAACAAAACATGACAATGCCCACATAAAACAAAAAAATCACAACCAGGAGTTTTGCATTCGGACAAGAGCAGAAACACATGGTAGGAAACTGTGAAATGTGATGCACTCAGAGTAATCCAGGCTGTGCATACATGGTCAGATGGTATCTGTTGTACTTAAGGTAATTGAGGGCGCTCTTTTTCAAGGAGGTTAATCCCTCGCTTTTTTCAAAACTGTTCTTGAGGAACAGCTCTGGCTCCTCCGTGATTTCCAATTTACCTTCCACCAGTCTCCGAATGAGTTCCGGCACGGACACTGCATCACCTTCAAGCTGGAGACAGAACACAGCATTCAGACACTAGTATGGGTATCCTTCATTCCTGTAGGACTGGGATAAACTCATCTTTCACATAAAATGTCATTAAAAGTACAAAGTAGCAGCACATTTATGTTTATGTTTTTTGGCAGACATATATGCACGCATACATGTACATGTAGTACACGTGGAGCATACACAAACACACAATTACATTTGTATGTGGAAAAGCACAAAACTACACAAACCAGACATAAGGCTAGAAAAATGTCAGAGGGAAGATGAGACAACCTGTACTTTGGAGGATTCTATGATCTGGTGCATCTCCTCCTCAAAGTCAGGGAAGCGGTCATGATAAATTGCCAGACACCATCTCTCCCGGAAATAACTAATAAACAAAAAGTGTCCATGTTTGTTTTGGAGCATACATACACACACAGACGCACAGACACAGACACAGACACACACACACACACACACACACATACACAAACACACACAAACTCCCACCCACACACAAACGCACCCACACATAAACCCACACACAAACAGACACACACAAACACACACCATTCCACCTCCACACACAACCACATTTTGCATGCTCATTTAATACCCCCGGTACAACAACAGCATGGTCAATCAATTATTTTAACAGTTCTTGATGTTCAGCCAGCTCCAATAATGACAATGAGAGAGAGAGGGGGCCCTCATTCAGCCCCCGTGTGACAACAGCCAGTGAGGAATCCACATTTAATAAGTGTTAGAGAGCCTCACAGCCAGCGCCAGGCGCCTGAGCCCCATTGTCAGGCCTTACAGCGGGGCCCAGCAGATTGGACACCTGCATACACAGATTAGACGCAGGGGGACAATGGTGACACACACAACCCCTCCTCCCCACCCCCGAGAGGCAGGGGTCGCCCGAGTTAAAATATTAGAAAAGGAGGTCATCCATCTCCAGACACGGATCTCAGCGGACAAACGCTCCGGGCGTCAGGAGCACCACAGGCACGGGCAGGAGATCTGTGTGTGTGTGTGTGTGTGTGTGAGGTGGCAAACAGGGTGTGTGTGTGTGTCAGTGTGTGTGTCAATGTGTGTGTGTGTGTAATGTCATAAGGGCTTTTCTGTGGACTGCTTTGCTTACATGATGCAGATGACCCGCCTGCATTATCAGAGTCTCGTGATATATGTTTTAATCATGCTAATGACAGGGTTTGGGTTTTAGCTGCGTTATACAACGCTATTTTAATGCAGATTAGTTTTATGCTTAATGTGGTCTATCAATGCAAATCATTGATCGTGTTAGATATAAATATGTTGTCGTACAAGAAACAATGTTTTTAACATGCCTGTTGGACTTAGATGTAACCATGTCGCAAACAATTTTGCGTACTACTGGAAACTAGGTTTGATTGGATCATTCATAAGAGACAGTTTAAGATCTGCCATCTGTTCAAAGAAGTAAGTCAACTGTTGAAAATGTCATTTTGCCATTAACTGATTCAAAGAAATAAACACCAGAAGATGAACTGTGAGATCCAAGTCATGAGGGCTAGTCATATTAGTTGTACATTACAAAATGCCCTATGATGTCATTCCTTACAGAGAAGATTGACTCTTTGTGAATCATATTCTCGTTATGATTAATAACAAAGAGAGATATTATGAATATTTTAGTAAATAAGAGTGTTAATGTGAACATGTCACTGCACTGCTTGTTCTCTGTGTTTAGGACCATATGACTCTACTTTGCAAAAAGCCTTTTATCCAACTCTCTTCTTGAGAGAAAAAAAACCCTGCCATGAATTCACTCTGTCTGTGGTCCTAACACAGGTGAATTCCCTTATTAGCTAATCTACCTGGATGAAGAGGTAACTGGCTGGAACAAATATGTGGCAGGACATTTTCATTGCTGAGCTTGTATTGTCCGGCTGTGACAGGAAATATTACCTGTAGAGGTCGTGAACCAAGCCCTCGTCATAGCGGGAGCACAGGTGGTTGAGCAGCTGCTCGTGTTTGCCGTAGAGACACAGGAAGTTAGACACGGGCAGAGGCTTGATGGACAGACAGGTGAGGGTGTCCACTATGTTGTGCTGGTTCAAATGCAGCCGGAAGTAGTTGCCCGTCTCTGTGCGCCCAGTGATGATGTCCCTGCCCTGTGGAACAAGAGCAGTTAGGGGGACAAATAATCCGTGGTCAGACATGGTAGTAGCCCATCACTGCCTTTACAACTCGACAAGCTAAACCAAGTTACACCCAGCCTGAATATTTAATTTTTGCTGTTTGTGTGAATTATGTTTTCTATATTCTACTTTCCCCATACATGTTCTAATGAGATTATTTATGTATTTGATCTCTCCTTTATTTTCATCTATTCAGACATGGTAGCAGCCCAACATTGTGTCTTTTTTGTGTCACAAGTTTTGAATTGCTTGTATGTATGAAATGTATTTTACAACAAAACTTTACTTGCCTTGACTTTACCAAACCAGCAGTGTGAATTATGGTTAATGGTTGCATATGTTTCAGCTGTTTAAACTATGCATTTTAGATAGTTTCACAGAAACTCAAAGCAAGCAAGTACATTACTGAAATGGTTTCTCCTTTTAACTAAAACTAATTTCACAGCAAGTTAAAATAAGACTTTCCATTCAAATTAAACAAGACTTACTTCCGAATCTCTTGGGGGCGTATAGCTGACAGCTGGCTTTGCCACATGCAGGTAACTGAAGCCTCCTGGCAATCTCGCACCTGTTCACACACACACACACACACACACACACACACACACACACACACACACACACACACACAACCACACACACACAACACACACAGCATGTGGGACAGATTCTTAGCTTGATCTGATTGCGACACAGTGCACAGGCAGAGGACAGAGGTTTAAGTATTTCCAGGTGTGATGTGACCTGTTGAGTGTGCAACTTGCGCCCTTGCCCCCTTGCCCTGGTCCCAAAGCCCACCCAAATCCCCAGTGGAGTGGCGTGATGTGATTTGAACACATGTATCCCTTGTAAAATGTAATAAAAGGAAGCTTTCAATGCAGCTGCCACATCAACATTGATTATATTGACACGGGCAGAAAGCATAGGGATGCAGCGTTATTGATCGAGCCTTTTTAAGGGAGTTACGATCTTTAAAGGAGAGCATGCCATGACAGGCAGGTTGAAAGTAGGAGAAGAGAGGGAGGGAGAGAGGGAGAGAGGAAGGTGAGGAGGTGAGGCAATCTTTCAAAATTAAGTACTTCGTTGGCTGCGTGTGTGGGTGTGATTTTTCTTCATCTTCCCTGGTGATGTGATGGAGTTTTACGAAGACATCTAGGTGAATCAACAACAGACTATGGTGAATACCAAAGCTAAGCCATGAAGAATACTATTTTCCTCTTTTCACTTTATCTGGTGCCCCATGCTGTCTCGAGCCATAGTCAAGTAGGCTTTTTTTTTAAGGAATGACTGTAGCATTCACCTTAGCTGCTCTTTTGATTCATAAACAAGTAGAAGACTTTCAAGATCTTTCAAGAATGACTGTGACATTCAACTTAGCTACAGACTTAGCACTTCACTGCATTAGGATGATACAGTAATGACAGATATGGTGTGAGTGTGTGTGTGTGTGATACCTCGCCCCTTCCAAAAATTAATGATACATGTAAAGTATGTCCCCGTACCTGTAGCCAGTTTGTGTTGCCCGACAGATGTTACTGCCTGTTACATGAGTAAAGACCTTCATGCAACCATTTTCAGCCAGCGAGACCAGCGGGCTCAAGGATGATTCACCATCAACAACATGGGCAATCAGGAGTGGTTGCATTGTTAATAGCTCATGCCCAGCAACCTTGTTTAGCCTTTGTTAAAAACAAACACACACACACACAATGCAGCAGAGCCATATTTCTATGACTCTCTCTCACTCTCTCTTTCTCTTGCACTGTCTCTTTCCCTCTCTTTCTGTCTCTTGATCTCTCTCTCTCTCTACCCCTCTCTTTCTCTCTCTCCCTTCAATAAGAGATGATGAATGACAATATCCCAGATTCCATCACCACGGGCGGAGTATGACAGGGCAGTGGTGGAGTAGAGTAGAGAGCAGTTCGCTGTGGTAGCCGTGCCTGTTTGGGCAGCCGGTTGAAGGACAATGCCGATGTGTGCTGTAAAAGCATGCTTTCACATTACATTACAAAGGCCCCATCCCTTTTTACTCTTAGCGGATCAAGGGAGCAACAGCACTACACGGCGGAGCATTTAGAGAAATAATAGCACTCAGCTGGACCCAACAGTTAAAAGACTATGGGTTGGATTCGGTCTGGCAAAAAAAAAAAGAAAACAGCACATGAAAACACACAATGTTTTTAAATGTTATTGAAATGTGTTTGAATAATAGTGAGTGAATTCATGTATTTTGTCAATCCCAAAAGGAAATGCTTTTGTTGAGCCGACCATTGGCAGCCAGTTGAAGGAGTTTTTTTCATTTCAGTTTCATGTTGTTGATCAGCTTTTTTTTCATGTTCACCATGGCCCCTCATACACTGATCAACCTTGCGCGTGTGTGGGTGTGTATGTTAAGTGTATATGTGTGTGTGACTGTGTGTGTGTGTGTGTGTGAGACAGAGAGAGAGAGAGAGAGAGAAAGAGAGAGAGAGATAGAAATAGAAAGAGACTATATTTGTATTTGTGTGAGTGAGTGTGTATAAGAGAGAGAGAGAGAGAGAGAGAGAGAGAGAGAGAGAGAGAGAGAGAGAGAGAGAGAGAGAGAGAGAGTATGTGTATGTGTGTGTGTGTGTGTGTGTATGTGTGTGTGTGTGTGTCATGCCAACCTTGCACCTTGGCCTGGCTGTAGAGGGGTATGAGGCGATCGCCGTCCGTAGGCGGGTTGGCGACGAGCTCCAGCGTTGGGTCGAAGAAGGGCAGCAGCACAGCGGCCAGCTCGCGGCCCACCTCCCTGGAGTTGAAGAGGCCGTGGGACCACTGGTCGGCGTGGTAGCGCCGGGCGAACTTGGTCATGGAGCCCGCGCCTCTGATGGCGGAGTCGTTGGTGTGGAAGGTGGTGTCGATGACCAGCCGCCCGTCAAACACCAGGCATGCGTCGTTGATGGTCTTGAAGGCGTCGAAGTCGACGCTTTTGCTGGAGAGGTTCAGGAAAACCTGCAACAATGTTGGGGTACAATTACTGTCTGTTCAGGATGCTTTCAGTCATAGTAAGTGTGCAGGTGCATTTCACTAATATAGTCCTGACAGCACTTGTTAAGATTAAAGGCCAATTTTTTTAGTCCAGACAGCAAGTGTCACTTGACAAACTATGGCATAAAAGAGACAATATTTCTATCTGCTAGGATGTTGCAGGGCTTTTTGCGTACATCAAAAAAACACAAATACCTGCAGACATTGTTACATACTCTAATGCCCCCTTCCCACCGTCATGATAACGACAGGCAGATACAACAGTCAAATGACCAGAAGTCATTTTTTTCGTATGAGGATATGCAGCCCGCATGCAAAGAGGTCTGAAGCATATCTACTCCAACCAAAAAATTGAACTTATCTGGCAGATCCAGGTTGACAGTATGACAGGAGATAGTGTTGCTATGGTGCTAGTTAACAATTTGGTTGTAGTGCTCTACCTAAATTGCTCTCTTGTCAGTTCAATAATGTTTTGAATTAAAAACAAAAATCAGTGATAATAGGCATATATGATCCATAGTAATAGACGTTGTCAATAAGGTTACAAATAAAATGAACGGTTAGCATGTCAAATCGTTCCATGTTTAACCATGTTTTTGGTGTCAACTATCATTTCACATTGACAAAAGATTAACATTTGGGTGTTAATATCTCATCATGAAACATGATATCTGTCTGAATGTTCAAAGAAAGATGAAATCTACCTCTCTTAACCAACCTTTTATCCTGCTGCTTCAGACCTATGCATCCAAAAAAATTTGCTATAAAGCATGGCGTCCAGACGGGGGCATGTTGCAAAATACGCAGCTAAAACTATGTGACAGTGTGAAAGCCACTTAATTGGATAGCAATTCAAAGTTCATACTAGTTGTCATAGACACCACATATAGTCTTATATTGATTCTATGATATTTTTTGTCATTGGCATAGGACCATGAAAGAGTCCAGTGCTACGTCATCTATCGATAAGTTTGTTTTTTGGTCAAACGCCACTTGTCGCCTGGACTATAAATTGGCCTTCAGTCTGCAATATTAATAGTTTTACATCGAACAAGCAGGGATACTTAAAACAATTAAAATCCTTATATTTCTTTCATCGATCAAGGGTCAGTGAAACCTTGATGTGTATTTTACTTCATATAAAGAAAACAGGTTGACTGGACATTACACCAAATAAACCTGCTAATTGTTGGCCTTACAGTCAACAACTCAACAACTCATTCAGTCCTGGCTTGTGGACCAATCAAAAACTCACAGAACACTGCAGCCGGAAAGGAGGTCCATCAGTGGTGAAGGATGCTGACGTGATTGGGTCAGGGTGCTGTCCGTCATTCCATTGAGCCAGTAAGCAGTTGCTGTGAATGTGAACCCCACTCTTGTCCAAGGCCGTCATCACTGCTTTTGACACCGTGGGGTCATAGAAACAGGAGTCCTGGCTGTCGCTGGGTGGGTGGACCATGTGGATTCTGGAGCCACTTATCCCTATGGCCAACAGGGCCTCCACACAGCTGTACACATCGATGCTGTTGCCGTACACCACAGCGTCCCCTACAGGACAGGAGGTCAGATAAGTCACTGAGGTTACTGCATCCAACTGCTCTTTTGTAGTATTCTAGTAGCGATTTTCTACCAAAGTGAAATTCTGGAGTCATTTCAACCGACCGTCTTCCAGTCACCTGCACATTGTGTAAAATAAATTGCTGAATACAATGCAAAGTCAATGTGGTTCAGCTTTATTTGTATGCATTCAAGGGGGCAGCTGTGCCATAATGGTTAGAGAGTTGGTCTTGGTATCATAGGGTCACGGGTTCAATTCCAGCACCAGAAGAAAAAATGTGGGTAGGGGAGTGAATAACCAGCACTCTCAGCCATTGCTGAAGCGCCCTTGAGCAAAGCATCTAACCCCACTGTTGTACCTAAATCACTGTAAGTCGCTCTAGATAAGTGTCAGCTAAATGCAATGTCGGTAATCGACTTGTACTGACTTTTACACAACATGGACTGGAAGATGGTAGGTACATTTGTCTTTTTTGCCTACAAGTTGTCTTAATTTGTCTACAAGTCTCTTTTATAAGTTTGTATAAACTAAGGTCTTAGTTATTTGTTTTATGTGTAGAGACCTTTTTTTTACGTTACTGCCAAAGTGTAATGCTATTTCCATCTTTATTAGTAGTTTACAAAATGGATACATTTGGCTGCTGTCACAGTCACAGTTAGCCATTTGGCTGTGAGCTTGATCACCATGATTTTGCTCGAGCGGGTGTTTGACTTGTTGTCATGGTGAAAAACACCCTGGGTTTAAATGATGCTAGAATTTCATTTTTAAAATAAACCATTTAAAAACAATTTCTGAATTTTTGGGCTGACTGCATAGAGCAAAGCAGGTCATAAAACAAGTATCTCTACTGAACAGGCAGGTGGACTTGCAGCAATATTGGGCACGGCAGTTTTAAGCTAAATCCAAACAATTATTACCTAAATGAAACATCACGGCATAATGAATTAAAACTAAACAAAAAACACCACAACAACAACCATCAGAAAGCTAACATGCAAGAATGAGCAACTCGCTTGGCGCAATTGGCCAGGAATTGCAGGTGATTCAGCAGTGCCTCCTGACAAATATCTCTGATGCTATGAAACCAGGGGAGGTCACTTAGCAACAGGCAGCCACTCAGCAAAGAGTCTGCTGGGCCTCATCTCCTCTAATCAGACACGAGTGTGTGGGGAGAGGGAGGTTAAGTAGTGTGTGTGTATATACGTGTGCGTGCGTGTGTGTGTGTGTGTGTGTGTGTGTGTGTGTGTGTGTGTGTGTGTGTGTGTGTGTGTGTGACAGAGAGAGTGAGAGAAACATAGAGAAACATAGAGAAAGCATGATTGTATACATGATATTTTCTTGTTGCTGTTTTATTCTTTTTTCCCTGATACTGATTACAATGAGAACAAATGCATACAATCACAAAACCCTTGGCAATACAAAGTGTATTTTATCGAAACTGAATTGAACGATGACAGAGACGAGACAGACAGAGAGAGAGAGAAAGAGAGTGTAAAAGAGAGACAGAGAGATGGTTTCTTTTTTAAATAGAGAGATCGAGCTCAAGAATGAATATAGAACCCCCTACATGGGTGAAAATAGCTGTAGTAACTCGACTGCATACCAGCAATAGCGAAGGTGAAAGAGATGTTTTCTTGTGGATGATTGATTATTTAACAGATGGAACATGTTACTGTTTTCTCTACTTAATAATCTAAAAGTGTTTGACGTTTGGTGTTATACCACTGAGCTCCTTATCACACGCCTGCCTAGACGCGAGGGCCAGGCTGGGCTCTGTCCATGGTGCTGAAGAGCAACAGCTGTCCTGGCTACAGCACTGGCTGTGCTAAACAGGAGCCCTTCATTCTGCTTTTATGGGAGGCTTCAAGGCTCCTCTTTAATGCCTCACAGTCCACACTCCACATTCTTGCAGTCATATATATATATATATTTTTTTGTAAATACAAGAGTTCTGTACTCCATCAGAGACATGTGGATTCAGCATGAGAAACAATGTTTATTCTGAAAGCACATTGCCTCATATCAGGAAAAAAATGTACTATAGCTGACACTGACCTTGAGGTTGTTTATATGACAGCCGAGCAAATCGCTCCATCTAGTCTCCTGCACACAAAACACAAACTATGGGCCTCTATTCCGGGAAATTGACTAATCTCGCAAATTGATATCCTCCCGCGTGCGCCTGCATAATTTGCATTTTCTCCTAATTGCTGGACATCCCTGATTGTTAGCGAAGGCTGTAATTAGCTAATATAATAGGGCTTAATCAGGCACGGATCGCTGGATCTCTCTCTCCTCTGTCTCCTCTCTCTCTCTCCTCTTTCCTCTCTGCCTTCGGCCCACAGATTAATCCCTGGATCTGGGTGAAGGGACGGAGGAGGCAGACGTATGGGCCTGTCCGTACGGGAGCGGGGAGAGATTTGACTCGGCCTAATTAGGCTCTAATGAGTCTGTGGCGGACGGACGGGTGCGCGCTGGGCGTAATGAGTGCACACAGGAAACAACAGAGAAAAGGGTGTGTTGGTGGTGGTTTGTCTAAGTGTGTCTATTTGGGTGTGTATGTTGGTGTGTGTGTGAGTGTGTTTGTGTGTGTGAGTGTTTGTGCTTGTGTGTTGAGTGTGTTTATGTGTGTGTGTGAGAGTGTGTGAGTGTGTTTGAGTGTTTGTGCTTGTGTGTTGAGTGTGTTTATGTGTGTGAGTGTGTTTGTGTGTGTGTGTGTGTGTGTATGTGTTTGCTTGTGTGTGTGATGTTACTAATGCTGCTCTTCAAGCCGTCATGTGCTGTTTTTGTGTGTTGGCTTGTCAGTATGCATCTCTTTTTTCTGTGCCCG